>CM077238.1:23771271-23948771 GCA_039654775.1 Spinibarbus caldwelli
CCAATGACACCATAATCTAAGGACAAAAACAATATTTTATGTTAAGCTTTCCCTCCCCCACAGAAATCTTTAAAATCTAGAAACACACTTGAATGATCAAATATTGTCTACTTAGATCAAATGAAGAGCCCACAATCTTTAAGCAAAGGGCAGATTACTAAGCGTTTCATATGTTATGGCATTGCACATTGTGTGTGTATTTATTTATTTATCATTCAAGAATCAAACAACAAAAACACTGGCTTGCACCAACATAATTTTAGATATTTCAAGAGATGACTTAAATTAATAGCAGGTTCTTGCAATCACATGTTATCATACTAATCACATTGGAAAATTTGCACAAAATTGCACCTTCGTAAAATACGTTTTCTTGTGGCATTGGGTTGGTTCAAATAGTCACAGGAAAAATTATGTTTAAAATGTTTTGGACAACTATATGACCTGCAACTATTGCAACTATAGACTGTATCATAAATATGTATGAAAAATAATACAAAACACTAAAATCAATGTGAGTTCATATTGAATTAAATCAGCACACTGAACTGAGTAATATTTAAATAAATGCACACATTACCTTATGAATACGTGAGAGCCCATGAAGCACGCTGTTACAAAACACATAAAAAATGACACTGCATTACTCTCATGCAGTCGCGTTGTAACGTATAGAATATAGAAGCACTGAACCAGAGAGAGTATTATAGCCATATGCAAAATGTAAATCCCATGTACACTCCCAATTTTGAATAAATACTGTATATACAAACATATAAAGGCCACAAAATAGTGCCACCATCAAAGTCCTCAATCTCTTTCTGATACAGTATATACTGTATTGCATAAGAGATGGAAGTATAGTCACATTTGGTACACTGAGGAGTAAAGTCATTATTGAGAGATCCGGGGAAATAATTAAACAGCCGACAAGACATAGAGTCACAGAAGGAGTTCCAATGAACTCTCTTTAAATATGGGGTAACCCTGTTGAACACTTGGATCATGGCTTCTTTTTGACGAAAGTGACCCGGCAAATTTATGATGAGCTCAAACCAAAGGTGCATGCGTCTGACTGATCAGGATGATCAAACAAACAGATCAATGCATCACTGTTTACTTATTTTTTTCTTTTAGGACATCAATTTACAAATGGCTTATAGTTGTCTCTGCATATTAATCTGGCATAGGATCTTGGGTTGCTTCAGAATATATAAATAATTCTAAATGAATATAGTAGCATAATGCATGTCTGCTGAAGCAATGTAATTAATTGGCTTTGAGTGAAAACAGACAAAAATGTAACTCCTTTTTCACTGTACATTTTGGTACTGCATTAACAATTCATGGTTTCAAGCTCAATTATACTTTCTAGAAGTTGATGCCTAAACGGAGAACTAGATGGGGCTAGGAAGTGTAAACAGGCTTCAAAACATGATTGCTAGACTGCTGATACCAAGATTTGCATAAAAAATAAAATAAAATAAATAATAATAATAAAAAAATTGGTCTATTCTCATGGTGGCACATGATATTTGACATGCATGATATATTTTAGAAAAAAATACTATTTCAATCTTTTTACTTCTAAATGTCACATTTAATTCAATGTGTTACTTGGCGTATATTTGTATTTATTTCTGCTCAAATACATATGTAAAATTTAAATGGAAATTTGAATGGAAATATTAATATTTATTTTGTGTTTTGTCATACAAGTGAAATGTAGACTACATAGCCTCGTGTGTGTGCTCTTTTGACATTAAAAATAGAATTAGAATTTTCCATTTCATTAAATATATAACTTGAAAATATTATTTTCAAAAGATGATTAAATGAGAATTGTTTCTGTATGTTGCATCAAGACTCCCTCTGTATTGTGCTGCACACAGGGGCAGATCCTAACATTACAGGGTCAGTTATGTTACACTGTGTGCTGAGCGAACAGAACTGCGTGACTGATTCAGCGAAGGTGAGAAAGGCTGGAATGAGCCAGCACACAAACAGAACCAGAGGAGCGGAAAAGATGGAAAAACCCTCTCATTTCAGAGAAAGAGGAAGAGTACAAATAAACAATAACTTCCATCACTGGCATTTCCTTATGAGACCTTACCCTCACCATCACACAAGGGAAAAAAATCACAAATATCTGTAGTAACTCAATTGTTTCTTCTAGACAGAAATGGAGAACAGATGAAGACTTGTGTTTAAATCTTGCTTTGCAGATGTTTCTACTAAAAAAAGATCCTAGTAATCTTATGTCTCCTCTAAAGTTTCAAAAGAGAAATACTTTTAGCAAATGATATGAGCTATGCTAAATTTTACAGATCTATATTCTTACTTTGTCAGCAATTTACTGTGTTTATTTCTCTCTTAGCAGAGAAAAAGTTGTTGCTTAAATGAGACAACTGAGTTCACCATTTGCTGGGCAATGAAAGAAACTGTGTTTATCACAGGGTGCATCTTTCATTAAGCAAGGATAGGACATAGAATACAGAGATTTTCCGGGCGTGTTGCCACTGGCATGTTCAGTGGGGGTTTCACACAATTACACTGGAGCTGGGACAAAAGATCTCAGAGACTGGGCAGGCAGGGCAGGATTTGTGCTCAGAGGCCAAGAGGAACCAGTCAAGCTCCTAGATCAGGAAAGAGCGGCCGGGTGACAGAACATCTCATTTTAAACATCCAGACCATTTATATATATATATATATATATATATATATACTCGTTTAGGAATGTTCATGGTTTTAATGTCACAACTATAAGCACATATAACCACCCACATTTACATATCAACACCTATTAAGTATTCAGCAACTTAAAGGGGTCATGAACTGCCTTTTTTATTTTGTACTGTTCTCTGAGGTCCACTTATAATGTTATCAAGATTTTTACATAAAAAAAAACATCTTAATTTAGAAGTAATTGGCTATTTTCTCTCCTTTTTTGAGCCCCCTCATCGGAACGCTCTGTTTGAATAAATGTGGTGGATTGTAGACTTGGAAGTAAACGCCCACCGATATGACTGGCTAACAGTTTGACAGCCTACATCCTTCATGGATGGACGCTGCTGTGATTTAGGTTAGAAATGCATAAATACTCAATAAAGTATAAAAAGTATAAATACATATCAAACAATCTGTAATAACAGACAAAGCAATAGTGACCACTTAATAACACTTACAGTGTTTCCCCTCACATTATATTAGGGGGCACATCCCCCCCCCCCCCCCTTGAAGGTCAAGTTAATGTTATTTAAATTGATTTTCTATATAGCGCCAGATCACAACAGAAGTCATTTAAGGTTACATTTCCTAGAACAGATCTATACCTTGTTCTTTTATTAAATAAACTAAATAGACTTATGTTATTTATTTTATTTACACGACGGTATGTCATTTCTGTCTCTACATGGTCGCATGTTTACAATTCTACTCTGCTCTCTGTATTGCGCACCGATGAGCACACACACACACACACACTTAAACATTTAAACAGCCTAACTTACACAGTAGCCTATAACAAACTTTTTAATTTCTTCAATTTATTTATGGAAAAACAGCGATACAGCCTAAAATAATGATTAAACCAAAACTATTGTGATAAAACCATATACCGTTACATAAGCTTCAACGACTGTTGTGAAAATCTGATACGTCACATACCTAATGTACATACAATTTAATAGGACTATAAATAATTACAAAATTAGCCTATTAAATAGAGTATGAAACAAAATTATTTAAAAACCTTGTGTACTTTCTGTATTCTAAATAATTGTGCTTGTAACTGTCTTCTTATATCCCCTAATTAAGCTAAAACACATAATTAGAAAAATTTGCATTGCGCCCCTAAAAGGTAAGTGTCAAGGCCTGGAACATCATGATTCCTTTAAGTGTTTGTGTCGGTGTGATATTACTGTCAGATCCAACATAATCAGCACAGAATCGACTTTTAGTTGATCCTGTGTGGAATTGTACCATGTTTGTAAACAAATCCACAGTAAAATTAATTGAACAAAGGACCATGTTCTTACTGATGTGGTCTGGAACTTTATTAAATAAAGTTCATCCACTCTTTCCTAATGTTGGAATCAGAATGAATTGCCTCTCTTGTTATTTACTTACTACATGCGTGAACTGGTGGGCGGGGCTAAACAGACAGCGACCTAGAAGCAGGCGTTGATCTTCTTCGGTGGAGGCAGTGTTTAGCAACACTATTACGTCATAAAGTGGCACATTCCACAACCTGGCGTTTCGGCAGATTGGCTTCAATATAAGCTGTTTTTAAACTAACGAGAAAGTTTTGAGTTCTGAAAAGTACAGGGTGTTTTTATAGTACAATGACCTCTTATATGTCAAAAGTTCAAGAGAATTTTGATTTCTCAGTTCATGACCCCTTTAACAAGCCCTCAGTAATGGAAGCAAAAAATTCTATTGTACATAATGAATAGTTCATGCTTATATCCTTATTGTAACAAACTGGACCACTGTCAACCCCCAAAAGGAAAAACTTGGATCTGCATGACAAATGACAGATCTGCTCTAATACGGACATCACCAGTAAACACGGGGTTTTCTCAAATCATCAGATACATTTGCGCAGAAGTAGTGCCAAAGCAAAACTGACACAATGGAATCACTCTGCAAGTGACATACAATTGTGTGTTTCATCTACAAATACAAATACAAAGAGGTCATCATATTCTTGTAGTGTGGCTTTATTTTTATCTTCATTTTAATATTTTTGAAGGCCCTAGTTTGCATTTAATTGTGGCAAACATGGCAAAAGTGTAAATGTTTGCTGTGTATATTTATTCCACTTATCATTCAGTAAAAAAATTTAATAAAAATAAATGAATAAAAACACAACTTTAGAGCTAAAATATTGGAGAGACTTGGTCTGAGTTTGTCCCTATCTCTAACAACCCTGTTAAATACAGGATTGATAAAATCCTGCAAAAGACTGCCAAAACCAGTTAAACTGGATTTAATGACCACAGAGAGGTCTGTGCTCATCTTTTATGTGCAGTGTGTTGATGGAGATCACAGACTCTTTGCCCAGCTGTATGATTATAAACTGCACCAATATTTACCTCTACACACAGATGTGCTACATGTTGCATGGTAAAGCACTTGTGTGTTTATTAAAAAAAACAATCCTGCAATTTCTGCAACATTTTAATCGTTCACTATCAATACAAGATCCATTCTGGATTAAAACTAAATATCTAGCTGGCATATTCAAGCTTTATAATGAGACCGCTAAGTAGCTGAAAGAGTCAAATATCATGCAGTGAAAAGACACACTAAGTGAATTCACTTTCAAGTGCACAGGCCTGGAAAAATGACACAAGGGCAGTTACAGTAATTTCCACTGCCACTGAAACACACTAGTGGCACTATGTGTGTGTCTTTGCGCATAGAGTTTTCCTGTTACATGAATTAACTTAGAGAGGAATTAAAGCCCCAGTTTGCTGATGTTAATGAATACTTATCTAAGGACTCATGGGTCATTAAGCCTTTCATTTCCAAGCCTGAGAATTTGGAGTACCTCATCTGGGTGAACATGAGCTAGCTGAACTTTAAGCACATTGAATTAAAGAAATGTTTCCTGGAGCATGGATTTAAGTTTTGGATAGTCACAGAGCATTTTGTTGCACACAGACAAAATAGGCAGTTTCCATACAAAAGGAATTGACTGTTTCTATTCAGAATGGGCCTTCCCTACAGTGTCGCCACATTGACCACCACCTGTGTGATCCTTGACCTCTTTTGACCCCTCATCTGTTGCCATTTACTAATCCCTTCATACCTTGTGGCACAGTGACCCATGCATGAATACATTACTAAGAACTGTATAAATTTGAATGAGTCCACTAGGTTGTACTGTGAATGTGCTGAATTCAGCCATCCGCACTCATTCGCAGTTACACTGTACTTTGAAAGCTGTGTAGGCGGAACACAAAAAAATAAGTATTCCCGGGCCTTAATGACACTATTCTCTTCTGCTTTGGAGCTTAATTGAATTAGTTCATAATTGATTAATTTATTGAAACTATTATTGAACTGGACTGACTCAAGTTGAATAACAATACTTGTTTTATAATGAACAAACTTTACACAGTTATTGAACTAAACTACAACACTGAACTGACTGAAGCTAAATAATTACACTATGATCATCTTGCTACAGCTGCTTTACAGCAGAATTTAGATTTGTTTCATTTTTGAAGTTTGTATCATTGATACTGTCACTTTACTGTTTAATAGGGCTGAAACGATTAGTCGACATTATCGACAATAAAAAATTGTCGACAAATACTTTTGTTGTCAAGTAGTCGTTTGATCTCATATGACCTAATGTAAGAGCCTGCAATAATGCGGTTTGACCAGTGTGGCGCTGTAGCGCAAGAATATAATTCAGCTTTCCTGGATGCAATTCAAGAGAAGAAGAGACACAACTCTCTGTTCTTCTGAACTTTCTATTAATCAAAGAAACCTGAAAAAATTCTATTCAGCTGTTTTTAACATAATGATAATAATAACAATAATAAATGTTTTTTGAGCAGCAAATCAACATATTAGAATGATTTCTGAAGGGTCATGTGACTGGAGTAATGATGCTAAAAATTCAGCTTTGAAATCATAGGAATAAATGACATTTTAAAATATATTCAAATAAAAAAAAACGGTTATTTGAAATAGTAAAAATCTTTCAAAAATGTTTCTGTTTTTGCTGTACTTTGGATCAAATACATGCAGGCTTGATGAGCAGAAGAGACTTCTTTAAAAAACAATAAAAATGTTACTATTCAAAAATGTTTGACTGGTAGTGTATATTGTGAATAAAATTGTTTATCCAAAAATAACACATCTTATCACTTACCTTTATTTTGTTTCTTATCCATATTATATACTTACAAAAGGAGATGTTAGGCAGAATGATGTGTCATTCAGTTACGTTTTCATATAGTAATTAAATGGTAAATAAGAAGGTTTCTGTGTGTCATCTCATTTTGTGTGCCAAATATATTTATTTGTATAAATTAATTGTATAATAATTGTAATTATATAATATGATTTCCAAAAGCTGAGGTGATTAGTCTACCTTTTATTTATTTGTTAGAATATATATAACAGTATTTTAACTAATTGCAAGAGCTGAATAATCAATCAAATTCTATTGATTAATCAGTGAACTAATCGGTGATTAGTCGATTAATCGTTCTAATAATCGTTAGATTAATCGATTATCAAAATAATCGTTTGTTGCAGCCCTACTGTTTAACACTGAAGCTGCTTTAAAACGATCTGTCTTTGTATAAAGCACTATAAAAATAAAGTGATTAACTTGTTATTCTTTAATGTCATGCAACTTTTCAATGGTATACAGTATCTGTAACATACAAATCATGGGTGTTCAGTCATGGTTGTGGAGGTTCAATGTCCTGCAGAGTTCAGCTACGACTTGTCCTATACCGTTCCTGCCTGGAAGATTCTAGTAATCCTAAAGGCCTAGTTTACCTTGGTTCAGTTGTGTTTAATTACTACACTCTGCAGGACAGTGACCATCAAGGAGAAGAATTGAACACCATTGTTATACACCAATTACCACAACGAGTTTTACTTGTCTCAAACAAACAAACAAACAAATAAATAAATAAATGTGTACACAGCCATGCACTTACAACAGAAATCTATGGGTTTATGCAAACCTTTCTCAGAACTGGACTTTTTGTCTGTTGGATAACAATCTTAGCCCTACTGGATAAGAGTCTAAAGCTATTCCTGCTGGGACTCAGTGATGCTCTCTTATGTTGGTCTGATGTGTTTCTGATAATATTAGCACAGAGCTCAGGTCTAAACATAGAAAGAGTCTGTCACTCCAGCAGCAGTTCCTGATACAGCTCCCATTACACTAGCACTATTTTAGACATACCCAGAGACAAACAGCATTTCTGCATTTTATCTCTTCTCAAAGACCCACAGGCAGGCAGGGGAAGAGAAAGGGGTTAGTTAGAAAAAAGACATTTCACACTAGTAAGAAACCCACCTCCTTCAAAGGCATACAACAGTGTTTCTCAATTAGGGGTATGCATACCCTTAGTGGTCACGTAATTGCAGGGGGTCCATAGAATCATTACAAAAAAGTTTATAACATTTTTTTTTTTAAATATTATCACAAACATAAACATAAGCTAATATCATAAACTGACACATAGCATCAATTCTGTTGTTATTGAAACTAATATAATTATCAAAACCAGTAAATTTAGGTTAAAGTTTACTGTAGGTGTTTTATATTTGCCGCCATTTTTAAACATTCACATGAACAGCTCATAACAGCTCTTTAGAGAACAGAGCAGCCACTATGGACAGGTAGACCTGTTGCGATAATTACTGACTTATCACATGATATATGGACATGACCGTGATAAGTTTTGGTATATTGCCCATTGTGATTATATGGCTGTTTGTTTATGTAAAAAAAAAAGAATTTTAGCCAAACACTGTTTCTGTCGTCTCGTCTGCTCTCTGTGTCTGAGGCTGAGGCGGGCTCAGGCAGCTCCACACAAACAAACACACACGCACACTAGGGGTGGGACAATAAATCGATATGGCGATATATCGTGATCCTTCTCCATGCGATACGATAATCAATATCTGGCGCCAAATATCGATATTTTGATTAATACAATAAGGTGCTCTAAATATATTTTCCTGCTCCCAGCGTCTAAAAATGCATGGAAATCGCTGCCGCGCCATTTCCACATTCTTTCCAAAAGCGCTCTGAGCAACTATGAAGCGCGTTCTCTATGAAGATGGGGAAGCACGAGGAACCGAAGGATAAACAGATTTCCAGCCACTGTATTAGCTCCACTGCTATATATATGTTTATGGAGATGAAAACTAAAAAACTGCCCCGGAACAGTTATCAGTGTGGACCACAGGCACCGATCAGGTTATTATTGCAGAGCGCATATTCAGTTCATGAGTAGCCTCTCCGCTCGGATCGCAGGTGGATTTCCCTCACTATATGAGAGAGAGAGAGTGCCGCCGGTGCGTCCAGTTTTATGTGAACAACACTGGATGCTCTCCCTCTCTCTCAGATATTACAAGTGCGCGTTATGCAGTGTGAACAGTGGGCACTGACCAGCAGAAACATAAATCTGCACCTATGGCATGGAGGACGAGACAAAACACTGTCAGAGCTGTAATGCGGTGCAGAAGTGTGCAGTGTGTGTGCGCTTGCCGCGCGTCTACATTTGAAATAACCAACCTGAGCGCGCAAAAGATGCGATGTGAATGCCTATTTTTCTGTGCGGGGCTCCGTTTTTATGATGAGAGGAGTAGAAAAGTTGAGAAAGCACTCCAGGTAAATTTTGAAATGTACCAGGTTTATATATATATATATATATATATATATATATATATACACATATATATATTACATGGAGAGAGAGAGAGAGAGGCTATATAAGTTAAGCAGTTAAATGTGTTTGTTTACACACAGAGAAAAAGAAAAGTGTAAGCTTGTAAGTCCAAGAATAAAATTATTAATTTACTCAACATGTTAAAATTGATTTACAGAACTTTTTTTGCTATTTTCTAACAGTTTGGACTTGAATAAAGAAAGAAAACTTGCACTTAACCTTTTCACAGGCATTTTGTTTAGACAGATATCGCGATATATCATTATAGGATTTTATAGAAATATATCGATTATCGCAGAATCGCTGTATCATGATATTATCGTTATTGTGAGCCATGTATCGTGATTATATCGTATCGTGAGGTACCCTGCGATTCCCACCCCTAACGCACACACAGAGACAGAGCTGACAGCGACAGAGGACTGAGGATGTGTGATTACCTGTCTTTCTTCAGGTCAAGTCATATAATCATGAAAAAATTCAGTTTGCCATCAGCTGTCAGAAGATGAATATCTTTGTCATAGTATCCTTTCACCATTTAAAGGGACTGCCATGACTGAAGTCAGCACTGTTCAGTACACTGAATTAATGGCATTGATCTCTATGAACCATAAGCTTCAATGTAATCCATGGGTTACGCTGCTCATCGATTGAGACTTGTGAAATGTCACAAGTTATATTAAT
Organism: Spinibarbus caldwelli; assembly: GCA_039654775.1. Taxonomy (NCBI): domain Eukaryota; kingdom Metazoa; phylum Chordata; class Actinopteri; order Cypriniformes; family Cyprinidae; genus Spinibarbus; species Spinibarbus caldwelli. The sequence continues at coordinate 23,781,393 of CM077238.1, forward strand.
TTCAACACCTTTTTTCATTCATGAATGAATCAGCATTTTTAAGCGTGTCTGTTGGATGAATGTTTTTTAATCAGGACTGATGCAAAAGTGAATCTTCATTGTATTGTTACTTTTGATAAGAAACAAAGTTCCATCTTTCGAATTGTAATTTTTTCAGGAAATTCAAACAATAAATTCCATTTTGACGTTCTTTGATGTGGCGTGACAGATCGCTGTATAAACGCCTCAGTTCAAATGGCAGTGCGGAGCGCGAGTGAGCGCAATCATCCCTTCCTCTTTACTATAGTTTTAACACAAAATAAACATGAATAAACATCTCATGCCTCATGTAATCACTCAGTTAGTGTTCCTCAATCAGGAAAGACGTCAGTAAAATGGCTTGTAAACAAAATGTCATGTAGCATTTCATTTACCTCAGGCAAGTCATCAGTCCACAGCTCGTTAGTTCGAAATAAAGTGCAGAGAAGAGCATTTTGCGAAATATTAGACTATATACACTACACATTATATTTTACTTTACCTGTTAGTGATGTCTTTATTTTATGTAGGTTTATTTAATTATTTAATATATGATTAAATAAATGTTATGAAACAAGTTATGCATTACAAGTTATGACAGCCACTGTGTAAATGAATATATTTCAACAACAAATAGAAATTTTATAATTTAGCAGTTAATTTAAAAACTGCATTATATACAGTGGGGCAAAAAAGTATTTAGTCAGCCACCAATTGTGCAAGTTCTCCCACTTAAAAAGATGAGAGAGGCCTGTAATTTTCATCATAGGTATACCTCAACTATGAGAGACAAAATGAGAAGAAAAAAAAAATCCAGAAAATCACATTGTAGGATTTTTAAAGAATTTATTTGCAAATTATGGTGGAAAATAAGTATTTGGTCAATAACAAAATTTCATCTCAATACTTTGTTATATACCCTTTGTTGGCAATGACAGAGGTCAAACGTTTTCTGTAAGTCTTCACAAGGTTTTCACACACTGTTGCTGGTATTTTGGCCCATTCCTCCATGCAGATCTCCTCTAGAGCAGTAATGTTTTGGGGCTGTCGCTGGGCAACACGGACTTTCAACTCCCTCCAAAGATTTTCGATGGGGTTGAGATCTGGAGACTGGCTAGGCCACTCCAGGACCTTGAAATGCTTCTTACGAAGCCACTCCTTCGTTGCCCGGGCGGTGTGTTTGGGATCATTGTCATGCTGAAAGACCCAGCCACGTTTCATCTTCAATGCCCTTGCTGATGGAAGGAGGTTTTCACTCAAAATCTCACGATACATGGCCCCATTCATTCTCTCATTTACACAGATCAGTCGTTCTGGTCCCTTTGCAGAAAAACAGCCCCAAAGCATGATGTTTCCACCCCCATGCTTCACAGTAGGTATGGTGTTCTTTGGACGCAACTCAGCATTCTTTCTCCTCCAAACACGACAAGTTGAGTTTTTACCAAAAAGTTCTATTTTGGTTTCATCATTCTCCCAATCCTCTTCTGGATCATCCAAATGCTCTCTAGCAAACTTCAGTCGGGCCTGGACATGTACTGGCTTAAGCAGGGGGACACGTCTGGCACTGCAGGATTTGAGTCCCTGGCGGCGCAGTGTGTTACTGATGGTAGCCTTTGTTACTTTGGTCCCAGCTCTCTGCAGGTCATTCACTAGGTCCCCCCGTGTGATTCTGGGATTTTTGCTCACAGTTCTTGTGATCATTTTGACCCCACGGGGTGAGATCTTGCGTGGAGCCCCAGATTGAGGAAGATTATCAGTGGTCTTGTATGTCTTCCATTTTCTAATAATTGCTCCCACAGTTGATTTCTTCACACCAAGCTGCTTACCTATTACAGATTCAGTCTTCCCAGCCTGGTGCAGGTCTACAATTTTGTTTCTGGTGTACTTTGACAGCTCTTTGGTCTTGGTCATGGTGGAGTTTGGAGTTGGACTGTTTGAGGTTGTGGACAGGTGTCTTTTATACTGATAACGAGTTCAAACAGATGCCATTAATACAGGTAACGAATGGAGGACAGAGGAGCCTCTTAAAGAAGTTGTTACAGGTCTGTGAGAGCCAGAAATCTTGCTTGTTTGTAGGTGACCAAATACTTATTTTACAGAGGAATTTACCAATTAATTCTTTAAAAATCCTACAATGTGATTTTCTGGATTTTTTTTTCTCATTTTGTCTCTCATAGTTGAGGTATACCTATGATGAAAATTACAGGCCTCTCTCATCTTTTTAAGTGGGAGAACTTGCACAATTGGTGGCTGACTAAATACTTTTTTTGCCCCACTGTAAATAGTAATTAATATTTAAGTTTGGGTTCTGTTATTAATTGTAACCTTATAGTAGGCTAATAAAAAGGGCTTTCTATAGAGCATAAGCTGAGGTAAACCACTGTTTAACAAAAAAAAACAATTTAACAATTTTATGTTTAGATTTTGCCCCTGCTGTACCGAAGCCATACCGAACGTCAACACCGAGGTACATACCGAACCGTTATGTTTGTGTACCGTTACACCCCTACTACTGTATATCCATAAAATGGTCTTTAAATGACAATAATAATATTTTTCATAATTATTTCTGGGGCAATATATCACCAAATAGAGACCTATAGAGAGACCTGACACACCAGAAAAGCTGAGAAAAATGGACAACAGAAAAACATGTCAACATCAGTGGTGGGTGGGAGGTCCATGAGGATTGTTTGAGATTTAATGAGGATCCATTATTCAAAAAATGTTATGAACCACTTGCATACAAGTCCGGACAACGTGAAAATATACAGTGACTGTTCTTTTCTGCCCTACACTTGCCAGTGAAGACTTTATTAGGGCCCAAGCCAGTAAGGCGCAGGGCCCTCTTGTTTTCCTAAGGATTACTATTAGGGCCCAAGCCAGTAAGGCGCAGGGCCCTCTTGTTTTCCTAAGGATTATTATTTATTTATTAGGGCCCAAGCCAGTAAGGCGCAGGGCCCTATTGATCCCCTAAGGATTATTATTAGGGCCCAAGCCAGTAAGGCGCAGGGCCCTATTGATCCCCTAAGGATTATTATTATTTTTTTATTTATTTATTTATTTATTTTTTATTTCAAACTTCCGGGGGTTTTTGGGGGCCTTAACGTGCTCAAAAACTCTAAATTGGCACACACGTTGGAATCCGCGGCCATTAGGACGCCACAGAGGCTGGGACCCGGGCGTGGCACAGGGGCTCTACGGCGCCCCCTGGAAAACAGTCAGAAATCTTGATGTATATCTCACACATACTTGTACGTATTCATATGAAACTCGGAACACATATAGAGCTCATTGAGCCGAACAACTTTAAAGCTGCATATCATAGGCTCCGCCCAACAGGAAGTCGGCTATTCAGGACTATTTCAAAAGTGCATGCTCTGGAATTTGATATACTCCTCTGAGGACTTCCAACCGATTGGCACCAAACTCGGTGAACATGATCTCAAGACATTGGGGATGCTAAATTGTGAAGAGATTTCTGATATCTCGAACAGTTTGCCCGTGGCGAGGCGATGAAGTTATGAAAAATGAGACACAGGAAGTGTCTAATAACATCCACATACATTGTCTGATTTTGATGAAACTTCAGGGATGTGTTCGTTGTATGATGCCGATCGCATAGATGTGACTATTAGGAGTCAAAGTTATAGCGCCACCAACTGGCAGCAGGAATTGTATCATTTTCAAAATGCTTTGAATTCAGCATCTTATTTTTACTCGATTTGCTTCAAACTTAATCAGAATAATGTCAAAACACGGCCGATGTAAAACTGTGAAGGGAATACTGATATCTAAAATACTGTTGCCATGGCAACATGTCAAACTTGAAAATTCTTTTCTGGTGATTTTGAGGCAGATAACATGTTTAGAATGTCATGAAACTCAACACACACATCAGTATTAATGATAGATAGACACTGGGAAAAGCTCATAAATGGGCGTGGAGGAGGCACTCTACTGCGCCACCTTTTGTCAAAAGTGGGGGGGTTAGTTTTAGCTACAGACACCAAACTCGGTACATATATTGTTCTCATCAAGCCGGACAACTTTCTAATTTACAGTCATTAGCTACAACCAACAGGAAGTCGGCTATTTTTATTTTAATGTGGATTTTTTGGAATATCAGGCTGTAAATAAATTCATACTCCTCCAAGCAGAAACAAGTAGTTCACACCAAACTTTGTCAACATGATGCCAATATACTGAAGATGTTAAATTGCGAACGGATTTAGGATATCTTGAACGGTGTGGTGATGGTGATTTATTAGAGTAACAGTAAAAAAGATAACAGTAATTTTCTTGTATCTTTAAGGTGCAGATTCCAAACACTTCAAAACTTTTTATATACATAGAAAAAGTCATTCTGAGGAAATATGGTTAGTTTCATGACTTTACAAAACTCTATGGATGAGAGAAAATTAAAAAACTATCAGACATTTGATCACACGCCACTCTCTATGAGTATGTGGGGGGGGGGGGTGTTAAGTGTGAGTGTGACTGAGGGGGTTGGTGAGAAACAGACACACAGAGAGAGAGAGAGAGAGAGAGAGAGAGGCGGGGGGGGGGGATTTTAGACATCTGTTTAATCATATTTTAGACATCTGTTTAATCACCAGGAAAAAAATAATCAGTAATTTTTTGGGTAACACTTCATCATAACTGCACGCTATGAATCATTAGGTAAGCATTAGTATATAGTTAGTTTATAAAGCATTGTCCCAACATTAATAGTCATCAGTAAGCAGTTTATAAATACAGCTATAGATTTTTTGCTCTTTATTTATTAGGCATATCTATTAAAAAGGAGATTTAAAGGGTCAGTTATCTCCCTAACAGAAAAAATAAAAAAACAAACACAACACAGTGGGATACAAAACAGAAATATTTTTTCAAGATGCAAATAATGAAACTGTACACTTGAAATTTTATTTTATTTTTTTTTCAATGAAATTGCAGAAGTTTATTTTTAATTTTTTATCAAGTGTACAGTTGTACAGTTTCATGTTTTGCATCTTCAAAAAATATTTCTGTGTTCTGTATCCCTCTGTGTTGTGTTTGTTTAACTTTTCTGTTTGGGAGATAAATGAGCCTTTAAATCTGCTTTGTAAATGCTTTATAAGGTATAAATAGTCCTCATTTTAGATGAGCTCACAAAAATAGATGGCTTGCAACTACTAAATGTTTTGTAACTACCTGACTTAATCATGAATTACAGCAGGGATATGTGAAAAAAAAGCATTTATTAACACACTGAGCAATTATTATCATGTGTCTAAATAATAAGATTTATAAATGGACTTTTAAATTTTATTAATTTAAGTTCATCCTTCATAAAGCATTGTCCCAACATTAATAGTCATCAGTAAGCAGTTTATAAATACAGCTATAAATGCCTTGTTCTTTATTTATTAGGCATATCTATTACAAAGGAGATTTAAAGGCTGTTATCTTCCTAACAGAAAAAATAAACAAACACAACACAGAGGGAAACAGAACAGAAATATGTTTTCAAGATGCAAAAAAATGAAACTGTACAACTGTACACTTGAATTTTTATTTTATTTTATTTTTTCAATGAAATTGCAGAAGTTTATTTTTTATTTTTTTATCAAGTGTACAGTTGTACAGTTTCATGTTTTGCAACTTCAAAAAATATTTGTGTGTTCTGTATCCCTCTGTGTTGTGTTTGTTTAACTTTTCTGTTTAGGAGATAAATGAGCCTTTAAATCTGCTTTGTAAATGCTTTATAAGGTATAAATAGTCCTCACTTTAGATGAGCTCATAAAAATAGATGGCTGGCAACTACTAAATGTTTTATAACTACCTGACTTAATCATGAATTACAGCAGGAATATGTGTTAATAAAGCATTTATTAACACACTGAGCAATTATTATCGTGTCTTAATAATAAGTAACGTAATAATTTAGAAATGTTAAATTGATCATTAATAAAGTATGAAAATACAATTATTAAACATTATATATATGCTCAAGAACAAAACATTTATAGTTGTATTGATAAAATGCTTACTAATGCCTATTAATGCTGGAACAATGCTTTATAAAGGATGGATCGACTATTTACTAATGCGTAACTAATTATTCATAGTGTGTAGTTATTATAAAGTGTTACTGGTTTGGTAACAATTTAAAATATGGTCTCATTTGTTAACATTAACATGAACAATACTTATATAGCATTTATTAATTAATATAGTTAATGTTAGTAACTGAAAACTTATTGAAAGTGTTACCGAAGTTTTATGTATTGTTCTGTGTGTGTATGTTTCACGGTCTTGATAGTTTGGATTAACCTTTTCATTGCTGTATCTCTCAAATCCAAATTCCCAGAGGGTTACTATAATGCATGTGCTCGCTGTGCACCGTTTTCCTGATGCCACTGGGGTGGCGTTTGCACTGACGGTTTGGGCCCGCCATCGTTGCTTGCAGCTATATTTATTATTATTATTATTATTATTAAATATTATTAAATCTTTTAAACTGATAGTATAAAACTGAATGCAACTGTGGCTGTCACAAGCTGTAAAATGTGGCTTTGCCAGGCTGTGACATAAACAAAACACCACTGGTTATTTAAAAAAAAAAAAAAAAAAAAAGAGGATAAGCCTCTTGATATGTCCCAACTCAATCCTATTTTAGTGGAAATTATGTCAACACACTGAATAATTGTGAATTTTAAGATACTTCTGTGGGACTTTAAGAACCCATATTGCTAGACAACCAATAAATACCAACCACCTTGCGTCCTTACCATCCTGCTGTCTGAAACAAACTTTTCATACCCTGAAAGTTCTCTTCTAGGTTCTGATGGCTGCTAGTGTGAATTATACTCATATCTGACGCAAGGATATGACAGCATTTAATCTGAAATCCAATGACAGTGTCTGATGTGCATGTTCAATCATTAAATGATGCTAGAACTCTACGCAAAAGAGAGAAAGTGGATCTATCTCCCAGTCTCACTCATGATTTTGGCTTGAAAGGCTGTATGCAACAGCTGCTGTCTTTGAAATGGTTCTCTCTATCAAACTTTTACATGTGCACTTTCTCCCTCTCATACACACAGATGTTCGCCCTGACATTATATCCAGCACTCTAACACCTGCTCAACCATAATCACTACCATGCTACCACAACTCAAAAATCTCTCACAGCTCAGATGACCACAGGCTGTCCATCTGTTTTTTTCCTTGCAAGGCCACCTTATGACCATAGGTGACCTCTGCCATATGAATACTCAGAGCTGTACTGACTACCCACTATACACGTAATATTCACGTAAAAATACAGTGGAGAAAACACATTGGAAGAGTGTTTCCATGTGTTCCATGGAACAATCAGCAAACAACAATATGCTACAGGCTTGCTGCTGCTAAGACATACATAGACATGCTGCAACGTATACCGCTGCTGCTGCACAAATAGTCATACATAAATCCCGTGTAAGCAGATCAAGCCAAGGGTTGCTACAGTCTCAAAAATAAATAAATAAATAATTAAAAGGTACAAAAGCCGTCACTGTGGCACTACCTTTTCAGACTGTATACTTTTGTACTTTATTTACCCCTAAAAGATGCATATTAATACCTTAAAGGTACATATTAATACCTAAGGAGTACAAATTAGTACCTTAATGGTACATATTAGTACCTTTTGAAAGGGCAACTGTGGGCATCCGGTGACAAATTTTGTATTTTATTTTATTTTTTTTTTTTGACAGTGTAGGGAGGAGGAGGATGACAGAGAGCAGCTCTTTGGTTTTCTTTTCTATTCATTTATTTTTTTTTCTTGTTAATAAATCTGTCGTCAGTTATCAAAGATCTAAGTTTTACTTTTATTCACTCACACCTTTTGCACTTCTAACTCTACACACCTGAAGTTACACTGTTTACAGTTTGATTTTGGATGCAACAATACTCAAATTACCATATTTATAGCACAGTGATTTGAGGGAGAACTCATTCTTACTGATTCATTCAAGTGACCAGGTAGGTGCTATTTAACTTTATACTTCATTTGCCACTGTCAGTCCTGGGATTCTGTAGGTAAACTGATAAAATAATGAATGATTCCAGAAATAGACATATTGTACATGCATTTGATTTTGTAGGCATTTCCCTTTCAAATGCAAAATTTATGGAAGGAAAGTGTTTAAATAAATTATGCAATGTGAAAAAACTTACCAAGGTTTGCAGTAGTCAGTTTACTGGTATTTACATCACTTGTTAATGCCTAAAAAGCTCTGTCCTTATCCTAGGGACTAAAGCACATACTATTATAACATTAGAGACAGGTTAAAGTACAGATTTAATTGATATTTAATATATGTTTCAGGTGAAAACCAATTAATGCTTTATAAATAAAGATGTACAATTGATATAGTATATGTACAGCCATTCAACTTCTCGATAAACAGTTTGAAATACTACAAAGATACTGCTCTCGGACTTACTCTCACCGGTGACTCATCTTATTGCTATTCATTCTTCTGCTCTGTACTGACTCTATACACACATACGCACACACAAACATTTTTCGATTGTGATTTCTTGGCGTTGTTTATTTGTATGTACACTGTTGTCTTGTTAATACACTTGGGTCTATTGATGGAAATTTGTCTCGTGTTTGTAATCATTTTTTGAACTGCTTAAGTGTGAAAGTCGTTCTTTTTATTTGGTTTAAACTCCATCGTTTATAAAGTGGAGTGATAGACAATGATTATTCATACCACCAAAACTTACACCATTCCAATCTCTATCATGATTAAACACTTGTATTCCTGTCAAGATTAGAAGTAGCAGCCAGTTTACATGCTCTTAAAGCCTAATAATCTGTGCTTCTCAATCAGAAAATAATTTGCTGAAAAAAATGAACCGGCACAGAGGTCATCCAATCTCATTTTGTAATGCAAGACAAATAAAGATGATTTTAGAAATGAAGGCATTTGCTTTCTGATGATTTGTTGTAAATTCATCACAAAATGCTAAACAGTGCACTGACAATATGTATTGCATTAATAGAAAGTTAGTTAAATATAAAGATTTTAAATATAAAGTATTCCTCAAATTAAAAGGCTGCAAAATTTGTACTGCAAGCAACCAGTCCAAGCACGCTCAGCTAATGGCTAAATTCGCATCATACACACTAAGTGACAAGTTGTCAGCTCAAAAATTCTTTCAGCTTCAGTCATGCCACACAAACAGTGCTCCTCTTGTAAAGGATGTAACTCATCTGAACACAAGCAGGAAAAGACACACCTGACACTCACAACACTCATTCAAATATGTGGAGAAGGCATTACCAGAAATATTGACAGAAAGAATGATAACATCATTAATAAATAATGCATCAAATAAGAATTTGACCAGCCAAAATGTATTCAGAAAATACGTAAAAAAAAAAAAATAGATTATAAGTGGATTTCAATATCCACATTCCTATGAGGATGTATATGAGGCCACAACCTACAACCATACGAGACCAAAATAAAATTGTCTAAAACATTAGTTTAAAAGTTTAAAATTTAAAATTGTAAACCTGAAATATATTTTTTGCTGGACTAGATATTTTGCTAAAACTTGATATTTGAAACCTGAGATTTTCCACAAATGTCAAATGAATGATACACCTTATGTCTGTATCACAATGTGAGTCAGGACAAAAGAGTTCACAGCAAAAGAGTTTTCATTTTTTAACTGTCTTTAACGAGTCTTTCTGACTGTGTAAAACATATTCTTATAATACATATTCTTAAAACAAGATACATTTACTTGAGAAGTACAGTAAAACTCCATAAGATATCAAGACGTTTTATAAGTCTTATTATTTGTTGTTTAATGTGTTTATACTTAATACAACAAATCTGCCTGTATGTAAAGCAAAATACACTTGCAATAAAGATAATTCTTTAAAATTCTTTCAAAAGAATTACGTTTATCTTTTCAATTATGGATTTTTAGATATTTTAATGAAAAAATTAGACAAATGTGCAAGTTTTTGCAGTACATTTATGAACATCATCAGATCAAGTTAGAGTTAAATTATTTAGACATTAACAAAATTTTGAGCCTTAACTATCATCTCTGACTAAACAAACAGTGTTTAAAGTTGCATGCTGTGTGCAATTTTGCCAAAATTTAATAATTTCTCTGAAGAATGATGACAATATGAAACATACAACATAACTACTGAAATACTGTGAGAAATACGGTACATCAAAGTAAAGTTTGTGCCAGGGCGACACAAGGCGCAGTTTGTAGACATGTACTGAAATTCAAACTTTGTACTAAAGTTTTGTCACTGCAATAATGACAACATTGACAGGCAAAAAAAATAATATTCAGAGGTAAATTCATTCAAGTACAAATGTATGAACATGTGAAAAGAGTAATGAATTCAGTGTTTTGAAGCCTCTCATAGGCTCTCATTCATATCAATTAAAAAGTGGCCTCATCTCCCGTGACTCCAATCGAACACCAAACAAGAAGCACCTGAGATATCTTACAGATATCATAACACAGATATCATAACACACAATGCACACATTCTAGCCATTATTGTATACAGGGAAAAAAATGAACAATTAGAATGAACAAAAATTGAAATGAGATTGAATTTAGGTGTTTGAAAAAACAGTGCAAACAGAAAGATAAAAGACAATCTATATTATTATGAAGCATAGCCCCAAAAAAGATAATAGAGAAAACAAAACAAAACAAAAAAAGTTAAAACTGAATATACAATTTTATACAATATACAAACGTAAAATATCCAGTTTTCCAGCCTAAGGTGAAGTCAATACATATAAATATTTTGTTGGTAATGTAATTTAATGGAAAACTATGAGAATGGAATGTCAGATTTTTTAACAGCCTCTGGAGACATATTTGGCCACCACCAACATATGCCAAATGGTGTCGTCAAATACAGAACACTTACAGATTTAAATTTAAAATACACGGGGCTTCTCATTTAGTGTCCGACCCTCTTTATGCTTTGTTTTGCTAATGTTAGAGGCTCCTGGTTGAAGGACATAATTTATTAACCAAACTGACTATTGAGTTATGTTTTACCTCCTATGGTTGATTTTCACCCGCATTTGGCAGGTTGGCAGGTTTTCATTTCAAACCCTGATTGTATATATTAAGAAAGATTAATTTTTTATTGGACATTTGCTCATTCATTTAAATTGTAACTTTATTTATCTCACTTAATACATTTGTAAGTCGCTTTGGATAAAAACGTCTGCTAAATGACTAAATGTAAATGAAATGTAAATGTAATACAACAATAAACAATAACTTGCTTTATATTATTCTTAAAATATGTTGACCAGTGTACACACACACTTCCCTTTATATGACTGCCACAACCAGAGCTATGTGCTATCCCATGCTTAGCTCAGGGCATCTGCATACAACTTTCAGAGAATAGCTTCCTGTATGCCAGGAAACACGAGAGCATATCATGAGAAACAAGGAGTAGAGTAAACGAAAGCAAAACAAGGTCATCTTTCATACAGTAGCAGGGCTTCAGTCTGCGACTAAATGGTCCATTTTGCTACCATTTGTTGTGGCTAAATTTTTTTAGCGGTCACGCTGGAGCCTCTATAAAGTATATACTATGCACTTTCATGTATTTTGCATTTGAAATAAAAAAAAATTAAATGTTAAACACTCCAAAAAGGAAATGAGACAGCGCTATCCATTTGAGCTGTTCAGCACAGAGTATTTACCAGCTCAGAGCAGGTGCATTTATTCTCAGAGCGATCTTGACTACATAGCATAATTTAAAAACAGTGCTGTGGGATCCAGTGAGTAGAGTTTTAATTCAGCACAGAAAATCTGACAAATTTTGTCTCGGTGATTGAAACTAATTGCAAACCAGATGAAACATTCTCAACAGCAATGAACACAAGAAAACAGGAGAAATCATTGTGTCATGTACACACAAGTTTTCAATCCACAAATCACTATCCTTGAAAACATTTACCATGTATTTACTGTAGTAAACTGTATTTATCATGGCATTTTGGCAGGAATGTGGTAATACTGCTATTAATATAGTCATGTATATTGTAAATGGCAGTTTATTTTTCCATAACATTTGTTTTCATAATAAATACCTGTTTTATAGAGACCAGATAGTTAGAAAATATAGTTTCTCCAAACAACATGGTAGTGAGGAGCCATACAAGGTTTTACCTGTAGTTATAATGGTCTAAACCTGTTAAAAGTATGAATACTGTGGAAGAATTATATATATTTTTTTTTTTTGAAAAAAAAAGGGCAAAGGTGCCAAATGTGCATTTAAATAAGACAAAATATGTAATATTACTGGTAACTTTAATTTGTGTCCTTTAGTATTAGTCTCCCCAATCCCCATGAGTGCAAATAAAATGCTGACGCCACCAACTGTAAAACTTGTTGGCACCGCTCTCTGTCTGGAGAGTCTGGAGCCCTGCAGTAAACAAAGCCATACATACAGGTAGCTTCATATAAAGATTTGAGAAGAGATGCTTTTGTGCAAAACACAAAATAAACATCTACCTGGACATTAAGATTGACAATATGTGAATACAGCTATTTACAGCCTAAAAACACACACAGTGTTCCTCATCATCCTCAAACTACACACAAAAACTACCACACACACCAGGAGACTAACAAAAGCTTGAGTTGGCCACTGGGAAGAATGTTTTTAAACAGAGCTTACAACCACTAGACTGTCTGCAAAATGTTTATTTCTTTAATGCAACAGGCTCCATACTTTATCTACCCCCTGCCCGTTATGGCCGCCCCACTCGCTAGAAAGAACAGCAGCCTGCCATAAAACTTCAGTTTCAACACTTGGCTCACTCACTCATCAGTGCATCAGATGAACTTTTGCATGCTGGCCCAGAAACAGCTCCAGCCAAAGCTGCCTAATAAACTGCACTAACTGAGACCCCAGAAGACTCTGAAAGACCCTCTACTGGTTGATTGAAAAAAAAAGTAAGCTGAGGGTATAATTATTTTCTAAACATGTAAAACTGTTTGTAACTGCCTGGACTATGAAACAAGAGTCTAAAGATTATAATGGAAAGCAGTCTGGCCCATAAAATTCTTACCTTGTTTTGTGTGATTCCACTAACCGGCTTCATGTTCTGCCCAGCCAGCACCATGGACTTACATTCCACACAGGAGCCAATTGTTAACTGCTTGCCATTGTCAATTACCAGGGTCTGGCTGACCCTTGGAGCATAGAGGAAAACAGGCAAGCGGTCAACGCACACTGCCTTCAGTCCAAGAGGTCTCTTCTTCTCTTTCCTGCAGAAGAAGCAGATGAAAGTGTTGCAGTTATACTGACGTGCCCAGGGGCTGCTGGACGGGCCTGAGTCTGAACCCTGACTCTCATGTTGGGTCCACTGGCCCAGCAGGTCATGATAGCACAGTGCACAGGCAGACACAAGGCCCGTGGCATCAGCAGGGCGGGCACGGGGAGCGGGAGGGTGGACAGTTAGAAAGGGAAAAAAGGGTTCACTCTCCCCACAACGCCCTGGAGGGTTAACATGAAGCTGATACTCGGTTCCACCAGACAGCTCCTCCCCACACAAGTAACAGATGGAGGTGTGGCTTGCGGTTGTTGTGGCAGTCTGAGAAGGGGTCGACAAGGGTCCTCTGGGGGGGGATACCAAGACTCCTCCCCTTCCCATGGCCAGGTGGTATCTCTCAAGGAACGTGGTGACGGAAGTAATGAGCTCCTTGCTTGGACAGAGGCAGTACTCTGCCCAGATCCCTTCCAAGATGCTGTGACACGCGACACAGCAGTGTACCCTTCCATTCCGCATTCTCTGAGCATTTGGAGGGCATGGTAGCAGATTTATGAATGGAAAATACATAGCACTACGGGCCTTACTTGCACCAACATGGGTGTATGCCATCCTGACCTCTCGACCGCAGTCCTCTCCACATAGGTAGCAGGCCTCCCTGCGATTCTGTGGCATGGAGGGGAGCGGATGGATTTTTGGTAGTCCATCCCCACTATCATTCATGGCAGGTGGAGAAAGAGGGGTTGCAGCACCCGTGTTGAGGGGCACCACATAGAGTCGCTGGAGAACAGGAACATCCGCAAGCTCGAACCCTTGCCACTGCTGCATGAGGGAGGAGTGGCAAGTGGTACACACCAGAGTGTATCCACCCAGGCTAAGGGGAACCGCACCAGGTGGAGGGGTATGGAGCCACAGAAAAGGGAAGAATGGTTTACTGGACGCTCTCTCCTGCTTTTGTACAAACACCCTGAAGCGGCCTCCTGCTGGAAGCTTGCTTCCACAAATATAACAGGCACATTCATCGGAAGAAAAACTGGAGCGACATTTGGCTGCTTGGCTCCTCTCTACATCTAAGTGAGATGATGCTGCGTGCTCCCTCTCATCATCGCTGGTGATGTTGATATCGCAGCTGTCAGGCGCGTCCGAATCACCGGTGGACGCATGTATCCACTGCTTATCGCACGTAATGATGCCGTTATCCTGCAGCGGTGTGCGCACTGATAAACTGTCATACTGCTGGAGAGCCATGGACACGGATGAATGCGATGAGTGATTGATGATTTTAGTCGCACGCCGATCTGATTTCGGTACGTCCTGACCTGTGTAAACTCTGGTCGGATATCGCACCGACTCAGGACTGCTCTTAACACTCACTGCGTTCTTTCTACTGCCTTCTCTTGATGCTTTATTAGACGCACGGAAACCTGTGGCATTATTGCTATTCATTACACACGCTGACAGGTCCAAGTCCTGCTCGGACAGGTCATTATCAGAGAATGAGGAAATGTCCGACTCGTTGGCGTCGTAATTGCTAACGCTCATTCTTCGCTCCAGATCGTATGTAATGTTCCGTAAGTCGCACTGGTATGGTCTCTTGAGCCAGTACATGCGCTTCTCAATCGGCGTCCTTTTGCGCTCGAATGAGTTCCACTGTTCGCGCAGGAAGCAGTGGCACACAGCGCACACCAGAGCGTCCCCATCCGGACCGATCTCCGGAGCGCCAGGAGCCGGGTCCTGGCCTTGCAGGAAAGGGAAAAACGGACCATCCTTTTCTCGTTGGTATTTTACCTGTAGGCTCAGCTCTTTCCCCGGGGTTACCCCGCTCCCACAGATGAAGCAGTGAATGAAGAAGATCCCGTTGCGCTCGGGTCTGCACACGCTGCCGGACAGAGGGCTCACCTCCCCGGGTAAAGCCGAAGCCATTCGCTGCTGCGCCTTGGAGATCGGCGTGTGCTCCGGATCGTTATAGTTCCATGCGTAATAGCGTCAGAATCACAAGCAGCGTGATTTCAAACCCAGTAACATTCTTTGTGCGTTTTCTCACATATGTAGCGCCATCGATCCCGCGGGGAAAAAACTCGTCTACTCCACAAACTTACTCGCTCCGGGGATTTTAGATTTGTGTGTCCGTGTAACAATCTAGAAAAGCACAGTGAGCGACCGTTTGGAGTCACATCCTCATAGGCGGCGGGGTAATCCGTGTGCTGTTAGAGAGCAGAAAGTCTTATTGAAGTTGCTTGGCGAAGTTTCCTCACACTGTGGCTGTGAGACCACTGAACACAGCGCCATCTCTCTATCTCTCCCTCTCTCTCACTCAGTCACACTCACATACACGTATGGTTCACTATATTAGTTAGGACATCTCATAGACTTACTTTTTTTTTTTTTTTTTTTTAATTAGGTTAAGGATATTTTCTATTGCCTAACTCAACCCCTACCCCTAAACATAACCCTCACAGAAACATGCGCAAAACACTAGATTTAAATAGCAAGGCCCTTTTAAGGCCAGGCTCTCCAGTCGGTGTTCAACAGGGTTCACTTTTAGTGAGGACATTTTTGGACCTAACAAGTATAGTCAAAACTGCACACCCACAACACACACACACCTACACACATAGAAATGTTTGCTTGCCAAAGTCTTTAGACTTCCATTGATTTCATATCAGGTAAATGATATTTCCTCTCACCCAAACATCACAGAAACATGTGCAGAGGCTCTAGATATAAATATAAACATGATTTGGTATATGTATAGGCCATTATTATAGTACAAATATATAATAAATCTAAAAACATTTAATTCCTATTTTCTACCATTAATGATTGAAGACACTGCATGGGTCGGAACAGTTATAACACAACCCAAGCCATTTTGTTGTTGTTGTTGTTGTTGTTGCTAAATAAGATATTAGGCCTTCCTTTGAGTGAAAGACTGATATATTTTATTGTCTGATTTATAGCATTTTTTTAATTTAATTGTATTATCATTTGAATTGTTTAAAATAATTTTTTAGTTATTTTTATTTTATTTTATTAATTATTTTCAGTGGCAATAGTCCAACTGAATTTCTTGAAAGTGCCTATATCCAAAGTGCCCTTCTCCTGGAGATCTACATAACTACATTTTTCTCATTTTATTTAAACTTCACTCACATAAATTCAGATGGAACAAATGTTCCAGCCATCCATATCGCTCTTTTTTATATTTTCACTTTCCATTGGCTTGCTCCATTTAAGCACACTCTCCCAAAGCTGTAGCTTCATTCATAAGATGATAATAGCTAATTCTGCATTTCTGATATATGAAAACACAGATGAATAAATCAGTGCTAATTTATTGTTTATTTATATACAGCTTTGATGGCTGAACCAAGACGAATGGAGGTGTTAACTTAAATCATTAATTAAAGAAAAATAACTCTTGAGTGTTAATGACCTGAAGTTCAGTCAGGTGACTTTACATCTATATGGTGCAAACTGAAAACCCTGTATATAGATCATTTCTGGTATTCAGTGCCTTCTGGACATCATTCAATTTTGAAAATCAATCACAGTTTTTGAAATGACTTGGGTATTCATAAAAGGGATATATAAAGCATTTGAAAAATGATTTTGGTTCATAAAATGAGTTATTTATGAAACAAAATCAAAAAAGGACCAAAAATGATCCAATTTCCCTACTTTCTCGCCAATGCAGCTTTTTTTTTTTGACTCTTTAAAGTAATACATTAATAATGCTCCAATATGTTTTTTCATTGACACAGAATTAATAGGTTTATTAATAGGTACTGTAAAAAATTAACGGGGATGTTATGGCCTAATGGTTAGAGAGTCGGACTCGTAACCTAAAGGTCGCGGGTTCCAGTCTCAGGTCCGGCAGGGATTGTAAGTAAGGGGAGTGAATGTCCAGCACTCTCTCCACCCTCATAAATGGATAAATGCAGAGCACTAATTCCGAGTATGGGTTAACATACTTGGCCACGTCACTCACTTTAAAATGTCATGCTTAACAGTGCGGATGGAGCATTAGCAGGATGGTCAAATGGCTTTTGGTGACTTTTTTATGAATTTTAGATATCTGTTTTCCTGTCAAGTTTTCCAAGCACTGTTCATTCAATCATGCAACTCTATGTCTCTTATCTGGACTTTTTTGTTTGTTTGTTTTTGTATTTGTCACCTGCATACATTATTAAGGATATCTCATTTCAGAAAAGTAACCATTATAAAATTGACTGTTATTCCCTCATGAGGTGTGAATTGCTAATTTCTTCTTTACTTTGGAATGCAATGGTTATTTTATTTTTTAATGAGATTTTTTTTTTTTTTTTAATGAGCCTCAATGACACTTGTGACCGAAAAATACGACCTCCAGAGTGCACAACCTTTAAAATGAAACAGTATATAAATTACATGTGCAGAATAGTGAGCCCTAGAGAGGAAAGGGAGAAATGTGAGAGAAATGAAATGTATGCAATGAGGAATAAAAGCATTATAATAGTTTGACCAGTGTGAGTGTGACACTACATTTGGCACCAAGGATCATGGACCTGAAGAGTATGCATAAATATGGATTATTCTTTAGATTCATGGGGACAGCAAGCTGAAGAACAAAAAGGAATAAAGGGAAACAAGAAACATGCTGATGGAGCTGAATTTACTTCTTCTTGCTCTGTTTGATATGCACACAGTGTTGCACAGAGCATTTGATTGTGTTGGGTGAACTTTCAAATTTTATCTGACTGCTGATGGCATTAAAGATAATGCTCTGCTTCATTTGGGTGGTTCATTTGAGCAAGACATATTTAAGACAATAGAAGACTTTGACCTTGATTACTCAACATGAGTAAACTAAAAGAGTGCTTTATTTTCTAAAAAAAAAGAAAGAAAAAAAAAAGACATTTCAGCACGTGATACAAGAGCAAGGCAAATCTGTGGTTGGTCTTATGTAAAGCCTTGTCTTGTGACTTTGGTGATTAAAAAGAGGGAAGAAACAATTAGATGACCAATTTTTTTTAGATCTGTTACTTGGATTATGAACCTCTTACAAGAGGTGAATGAAATGGTAAGCCTATATGTTTCATTTTGCAATCATTGCCCAACTTGGCTATACCACACCATTACAGCACAGTAATAATATGAAATATTCACAGTAAAATGGAAGACAGACTAAGACAGTTGTTGCAGTTAGTAAGTGGCTTTGTGTTTATTTTACACATTTAGACAAACAGAATAGGAAACAAATTTCTGGGTGTTGTGCAAAGTCACCTTGATAAAGTATTTAATGGTCACACAGTGCTGCAGTCTTTCTTATTTGTTGTTCAACTACCAGCTCCACATAAAATTGGCAGAGGACTGGACAATCTGTCAGAAAGTCAGAAAGAATGAGAACAGCCTGTGGCCAGACTTCAAAGGGCCAGGAGACAACCTGTTACATTAGATGATTATGTTAGACAGACAGTTGCCACAATGGAGCAAAACAAACTCTAGAAAGTTATCAGTTGCAGGGCACTGCGCTGAGTCATCAAGAGGTTGACTCAACGGTTAACTACAATTTTTGCCTCAATAAACTCCTAATTTGCTGACTGCTTAATAGTTATCAAGGTAGTTGTTAAATTTAGGTATGGGGTAGGATTAAGGGATCAATGATGCAAGATGTGCCTAAGTGAACAAACACGGTGTAATAACAATCGAGGTACAGAACCGGCATTAGGTGGGAAAATAAAGAGTTGTAGCCTGTCCAGCAGATAGGACAAAATGTCAAGTCAAGTCAAGTCTTCTTTATTTATATAGCGCTTTTTACAATACAGATTGTGTAAAAGCACTTAACAGTATCAAATTGGAGGACAGAGTGTCAGTAATGTATAATAATAAGATTAAACACTCAATTTTCAGTTAAAGGCATTTCATTATTGAATTCAGAGATGTCATTGTCTAGCTCAGTTTAGTTTAAATAGTATCTATGAAATCAAATTGACGATAATCGCTAGAAATTAAGTGTCCCCAACAGAGCAAGCCAGAGGCGACAGCGGCAAGGAACCAAAACTCCCTCTGTGACAGAATGGAGAAAAAAAAAACCTTGGGAGAAACCAGGCTCAGTCGGGGGGCCAGTTCTCCTCTGGCCAGGATATTATTGTTTATTTATTTATTTTTTACTTATTGTTTTAATTAAATTTTAAATGTATAAATGTACTTTATTTCTATTTTTATTTTGTTGCAATTTCTAACAATAATAGTATTATGTAGTTAGGTATTTTATTATATTTTTAGTTATTTTGTTTAATTTTTAGTTTTATTGTATTTAAGTCAAGGTCTTCACTGGGGATATGTCCCTGGGGCTCATCCAGGTGTCCGGCCTCCGCCGATGATCAGGGTCACTGACATCATCTCCCGTTGCCAATCCACCATCTGATCCGGACACGGACTGAGAAACAGAATAAGAAAGAAACAGACAAATATTAGCGTAGATGCCATTCTTCTTACGATGTAACGAGTACATTGTGTGTTATGAGTAGTGTTCCCGGTTCCGGTTGATCTAATTAATGCAGCCTAACAATCCTTTAACGGATTTGAATAATAGAAGCGTATTAGTGTGTTATGTGTAAGCCAGGTTAAAGAAATGTGTCTTTAATCTAGATTTAAACTGACAGAGTGTGTCTGCCTCCCGAACAGTATTAGATAGATTGTTCCAGAGTTTGGGCGCTAAATAGGAGAAGGATCTGCCGCCCGAAGTCGATTTTGATATTCTAGGTATTATCAAACGGCCAGAGTTTTGAGAACGCAGTGGACGTGGAGGACTATAATGTGATAAGAGCTCGCTCAAGTACTGAGGAGCTAAGCCATTCAGGGCTTTATAAGTAATTAACAAGATTTTAAAATCTATATGATGTTTGATAGGGAGCCAGTGCAGTGTTGACAGAACCAGGCTAATATGGTCATACTTCCTGGTTCTGGTAAGGACTCTAGCTGCTGCATTTTGCGTGCAGAACAACCACCCAGTAAAGCATTACAATAGTCTAACCTTGAGGTCATAAACGCATGAATTAGCATTTCTGCATTTGACGTTGAGAGCATAGGTCGCAGTTTAGATATGTTTTTGAGATGGAAAAACGCAGTTTTACAGATACTAGAAACATGGCTTTCAAATGAAAGATTGCTATCAAACAGCACACCTAGGTTCCTAACTGATGAAGAAGAATTGACAGTGAAACCGTCAATTCTTCTATCTAACACCGTCAAGTGTTAGATAGTGTTCTAGGTTATTACATGTGGGGTTTTTAGGTCCGATAATTAACACCTCTGTTTTTTCAGAATTTAGCCGTAAGAAGTTACTCGTCATCCAGTTTTTTATATCGACTATGCATTCCGTTAGTTTCTCAATTTGGTGTGTTTCACCAGGCCGTGAAGAAATATAGAGCTGAGTATCATCAGCATAACAGTGAAAGCTAACACCATGTCTCCTGATAATATCTCCCAAGGGTAACATGTAAAGCGTGAAAAGTAACGGCCCTAGTACTGAGCCTTGAGGTACTCCATACTGCACTTGTGATCGATATGATACCTCTTCATTTACTGCTATGAACTGATGGCGGTCAGATAAGTACGATTTGAACCATGCTAGGGCACTTCCACTAATGCCAACAAAGTTTTCTAGTCTATTCAAAAGAATGTTGTGGTCAATAGTGTCGAAAGCAGCGCAAAGATCCAGTAGAACTAATAAAGAGATACAACCACGATCAGATGATAGAAGCAGGTCATTTGTAACTCTAATGAGAGCAGTCTCAGTACTATGAAATGGTCTAAATCCTGACTGGAATTCCTCACAGATACCATTTTCTCTAAGAAGGAATATAATTGTGAGGATACTACCTTTTCTAGTATCTTTGACAGAAAAGGGAGATTTGAGATCGGTCTGTAATTAACTAGATCTTTGGGGTCAAGTTGTGGTTTTTTAATGAGAGGCTTAATAACAGCCAATTTGAAGGTTTTGGGGACATATCCTAATGACAATGATGAATTAATAATAGCCAAAAGAGGATCTATGACTTCTGGAAGCAGCTCTTTTAGTAGTTTAGATGGAATAGGGTCTAACATACATGTTGTTGGTTTAGATGATTTAACAAGTTTATACAATTCTTCCTCTCCTATAGTAGAGAATGAGTGGAATTGTTCCTCAGGGGATCTATAGTGCACTATCTGATGCGATACTGTAGCTGACGGCTGCATGGTTACAATTTTATCTCTGATAGTATCAATCTTGGAAGTAAAGTATAGTTCATAAAGTCATTACAGCTGTGCTCTTGGGAAATGCCAACACCTGTTGATGCTTTATTTTTCATTAATTTAGTGACTGTATTGAATAAATACCAGGGGTTATGTTTGTTTTCTTCTAGAAGAGACGAAAAGTAATCAGATCTAGCCGTTTTTAATGCTTTTCTGTAGGATAGGGTACTTTCCCGCCAAGCTATACGAAATACCTCTAGTTTTGTTTTCCTCCAGCTGCGGTCCATTTTCCGGGCTGCTCTCTTTAGGGTGCGAGTGTGCTCATTATACCACGGAGTCAGACTGTTTTCTTTGATCTTCCTTAAGCGTAAAGGAGCAACTGTATCTAAAGTGCTAGAAAAGAGAGAGTCCATAGTTTCTGTTACATCATCAAGTTTTTCTGCACTGTTGGATATGCTGAGGAATTGAGATAAATCAGGAAGATTACTTACAAAGCAGTCTTTTGTGGTAGAAGTGATGGTTCTACCATACTTGTAACAAGGAGTAGAATTTACAGTTTTAGCTATATGGAGTTTACACAAGACTAGATAATAATCTGAGATATCATTGCTTTGCTGCAGAATTTCAACACCACTAATATCAATTCCTTGTGACAGTATTAAACCTAGAGTATGATTTCAACAATGAGTAGGTCCTGAAACATGTTGTCTAACCCCAACAGAGTTCAGAATGTCAGTGAATGCTGATCCTAATGCATCTTTTTCATTATCAACATGGATATTAAAATCACCAACAATTAAGACTTTATCTGCAGCCAGTACTAACTCAGATAGAAAATCAGAAAATTCTTTAATGATGTCTGTGTGGTGCCCTGGTGGCCTGTACACAGTAGCCAGTACAAACATCACAAGGGATTTATTATTAACACGTTTCTCTAGATAATGTTATACGCAGCACCATAACTTCAAACTCCTGCCCTCTGAGAAATACTGAGAATATTGCTATAAATTGTAGCAACACCTCCTTTTGGACGTGGCTCATTTTTATAGCAGTAATCTTGGGGGGGTAGACTCATTTAAAGTAATGTATTCATCTGGTTTTAGCCATGTTTCTGTCAAACAAAGCACATCTAGTTTATGGTCATATCATTTACAAATAGTTTTTTTTTTTTTTTTTTTTGTAGAAAGGGACCTGATATTCAGTAAGCCAGTTTTATCAATTGTTTCTCTGTATTGTAAACATTTTTTATTTGTTGAACATCAGTTAAATTGTTACTATTACTTTGGTTTGAACGTTTTCTGTATTTTCTAGTATGGGGAACAGACACAGTCTCTATAGTGTGATATCTAGGTGAAGGAGTCTCTATGTGCTGAGAATTAACTGACTTCTGTGACGTGAGGCGGCTAGCAGACGGTCGGTTTAGCCAATCTGTCTGCTTCCTGACCTGGGCCCTAGTTAGTCAAGTACGAACTCTAAGACTATGTGCCATATTTCTAGAGAGAAGAGCGGCACCACCCCAGGAGGGATGAAGACCATCTCTTTTCAACAGGTCAGGTCTGCCCCAAAAACTCGTCCATTTGTCTATAAAGTCTATGTTATTCTGCGGGCACCACTTAGACATCCAGCCATTGAGTGAGGATAGTCTGCTGTGAATCTCATCACCCCGGTAAGCAGGGAGTGGGCCAGAGCATATTACAGTGTCTGACATCGTACTTGCAAGTTCACACACCTCTTTAACATTATTTTTAGTGATCTCCGACTGGCGAAGTCGAATATCATTAGCGCCGACGTGGATAACAATCTTACTGAATTTACATTTAGCATTAGCCAGCACTTTTAAATTTGCCAAGATGTCAGGCACTCTGGCTCCCGGTAAACATTGGACTATGGTGTCTCTATTTTCACGTTCCGTACAATAGAATCGCCAATTACTAGAGCACTTTCATCAGGTTTCTCAGTGGGTGCATCACTGAGTGGGGAGAACCTGTTTGATGTTTTGATCGGAATGGAAGAGCGGTGTTTTGACCCACGACTAGGCCGCCTTACAGTTGCCCTGCTGCGGGGGCTCAACCGGAACCAAACAATGTACAGGACTCCCTGAGCTAGTCGCATCCAAAGCAGTATCTACAGCCCTCACATTCTTACTATCTTCAACTAAAGTTTGGATGTGTGTCTCTAAAATCTTCTCTGTCAGCCTAACTATTTACCTGCATTTATGACATGTGAAATCCTCGTCGCCGACAGAGAGAGATAAACTGTACATGTGGCAAGCGGTGCAAACAATAATAGCAGGAGAAGAAGCCATTACTCACCGTGATTGATGAATGATACCAACTTAACTTACCACTTACCACTGTTGTTTAATGAACTTGTGAAAAACGGAGCGAGAGAGAAATGAAAACGGAGCGAGAAAAAAGAAAACAATAATAAGCGCGAATGGAACCGCGAGTAACAAGCTAACCGGCTAACGAATGCTAACGTCCTGCACGCACGCTTCACTCACGGTTTTAAAAGGGAACGATCAAATTAGTTAGATTAGTTTGATAGATAATACCAGAAATATGGTGGGAATTAAGTTATATATTATCACTTTAAACAACAGAGAGTGAAAGTAAGGTAAAGATTCAATAAAAAAGCGAGCTACAATCAAAACCTCTTAGCAGCACAACAGACAGGAGAGGTAGAGCTATCGTGTAGCCTGTAGTAGACAACTGGCTTATCACTGCCTTAAGCACAATGAACATCCTTCTTGATAAAACTGCGTTTCAGTCCCAGCTGGTCCTGGTATGATGCATTCACAGCTGGCCGGAGGGTTCAGGCCCACCATCTGGTCTGGATCTGGTAACCTCAGAATAATGATGAGACAGACAGACTAATATAAGCATAGATGCCATTCTTCTTATGATGTAACAAGTACAACGGGTGTTATGGGAAATGTTCCTGCATGGTTCCAGTTGAAAATACCTTAAGGGATTAAGGAATTATAGAAATGTGAAAGTGTGTTATGTGTATGGTAGATTAAATAGATGAGTCTTTAATCTACATTTAAACTGACGGAGTGTGTCTGTCTCCTGAACAACCCTAGGAAGATTGTTCCAGATGGTTTGGATGCTAAATGGGATCATTGTGGTACTCCATACCAAACTTGTTATCGATATGACACCTCTTCATTTACTCTTACAAATGGTCAGAAAAGTACAATTTCAACCGTGCCAAAGCAATTCTATTAATGCCAACATAATTTCCAAGCTTATCCAAGAGAATGTTGTGGTTGACAGTGTCAAAGGCAGCACTGACGTCTAGTAACACTAAGAGAGAGATGCAACCATGATCAAAAGATAAAAGCAAGTCACATGTAACTCTGACTAGAATTCCTCTCAGATCATTTTTCTTTCCAAAAAGCAACATAGTTGTGAAGATACCACTTTTTCCAGTAATTTTGATAGACAAGGGATATTTGAAATCGGTCTGTAGTTAACTAATTATCTAGAATTTTGAGTCTCAAGTCTTGAGATTCTCAAAGTTTTTTTTTTTTTTTTTTAATAACAGCTAGCTTGAAAGCTTTTGGGATCATAATGATGAGTCAATAATATTAAGAAGAGGTTCTACAACTTCTAGAAACATATCTTTTAATTTAGTTGGTAAGCTTGGTTCTAACATACGTTGACGACCTAGATGATTTAACAAGTTTAGACAATTCTTCCTCTCCCATAGCAGGGAATGTTTGAAATTATTCCTATAGGGATCTGTATTACACTGTCTGAAGCTGTTTATGTATTTAGTCGATAAATACATGGGGCTGTGTTTGTTTTCT
Source organism: Spinibarbus caldwelli (assembly GCA_039654775.1). Lineage (NCBI taxonomy): Eukaryota > Metazoa > Chordata > Actinopteri > Cypriniformes > Cyprinidae > Spinibarbus > Spinibarbus caldwelli. The sequence continues at coordinate 23,806,779 of CM077238.1, forward strand.
TCTAAAAGAGTGGGAAAGTAAGTAAATACTGTAGCAATAGCCTTTCTATTGGTTCTTCCAGCTGGGCTCCATTTTCTGGGCTGCTCACTTGAGGGCAAAAGTGTGTTCATTAAACCATGGTGTCGGACTGTTAAACTTAATTTTATTTAACTGCAAAAGAATAGTTTCTGTTGCAACATCAAGTTCTTTTAAACTATCTGGTATGCTGAGGAGTTTAGACAAATAAGGAAGTTTATTTCCAAAGCAATCTTTAGTGGTAGAAGTAGTAGTTCTACCATATTTGTAAAAGGAGTTGATTTTGAAGCCTTGGCTAAACGGAGTATATAAGAGACTATAGATAACGTTCTTAAAAGTCATTACTCTGCTACAGAATTTCAATGTCAGTGTCATTTCAGTTTCAATGTCTGATTCCATCTGACAATATCAAATCTAAAGTATTATTACGACAATAAGTGGTTCCTGGGTTGTTTAACCCCAACAGGGTTTAGGTTCCTCAAATCCAGTCCTGGAGGGCCACTGCCCTGCAGAGTTTAGCTCAAACCCTGATCAAGCTCACCTACCTTTGATTTCCTAGTGATCCTGGAGACCTTGAATAGCTTGCTCATGTGTGTTTCAGGGTTGGAGCTAAAGATTTGAGGAACCCTGGTTTAGGATGTCTAAAAACTCCCATCCTAATGCACCCATCTAGAGACAAATTACTAAGGTTTTGGCCTGTGCCCACCATAAAAATTCCTTAGAACAATGGTTCTCAATTGCAGTCCTCGTGTACCACCGCTTTGCATGTTTTGCATGTCTCTCTTATTTATCAGACCTGATTCAGATAACCAGCTCCTTAGAAGAAAGCTTCATACATGAGCTGTGTTCCGATTGACGTGGTCTCTACACAGTGTTCTTTGCTTCCTACTCCCTGAGCACGGGAAATCAGTTGAACTTTACTTCACTTCAGAATATTCATTCATGGATGTGCATTACGCCACTGCCTGCAGTGTCTTCACACACAGATGAAACTTGGCATAGTTTTATGACAATAGTAAACAGTCGATTTTTCGGTTAAAGTCAGTTCATTGTTGAATTAGCACATTAAGAGATCTAATGTTTTAAGAGTATTGTAATTAGAAAATGCGTTCTGTCTGTTTGTCTGTGTCCCCTCACAGAATACACTGATCTGGTTCAGTTATTAGGCAAGGAAGATGATCCAGAAGATGAAACCAGACCAAGATCTTGATGCTGAAATTTGGTTTCACTTTCTTGAACACTGCAAGACTGGGGTGATAGTCTGCAGTCACCTTGCTGCTTTTGTTTGGTAATGAATTTACATGGATGCATTATTGAAAGTGAGTTATGGAGAGAACAAAAAGAGTTTTAATGAGACTGATCATCCTATTATGGTCATTAATAACAACAATAGTAATCGTAACAATAACAACAATACCAACAAAAAATCTAACTGATGCTCATATATGCCACTGAATGATATAGGCGCAATAATACACCCAGGGTGTCCTTTAAAATGTTTGAATTTTACACAGATAGTCTTTAAAAACTGGGTGAATCCTAATCTATGTCATCCCTGTTACCCACATGTCAAAACCTGTTACTCTAAAAAGTAACAGGTTAACAGGTTGACAGTAACAAGTTTGACGATTTCAAACAAATTTGCTAAATGCTAGCTAATAGTTAAGTTCACAAAAGCACATGTAGTACACTTTGAAAGTATGTTACTTGTAGACATTGATTATATTACATGTAATAAATAATTGTTTAAATTTTTATTTTGTATTGACACTGCATGATATCCCCCTCCCCCCATAAATCATCAATAATAGAACATTATAGAGGAGCAAGAGAAACATGCTTGTGTTTTAAGTGATGGAATCCTGGGTGAGAGATGATGTAACCTCCTAGAAGTGACAAGGGTTTTTTGATGACGGTAACAGGGATGACATGAAGTCAGGGCACATCAATAAAATGATTTGTATTTTATAGAAAAAAATGTATAACTTATGCCACAAACATTGCTTAACAATGAGACCGTATTTAGAACAATATGTAAAAGGCACCGATTTTGTGGAATGACCCTTACACAAATTCAATGTTTACATAAAAAAGAATGTATGCATGACATTTCAATCTTTTTCCATTATGTTTGAACTCTTTATGTGTTCAGAACATTGCTAAAAGTATTCTGGTAATTGTTTCAAAAGTTAATCAGCGAACCTTTAAAAACACTGTTCTAATTGAGTGTTTTGGACTGTGTAAATGAGTTCCACAGGAGAAAATCTGCAAGTTCCAGATTTTAGGACACTTTGGTGCTCCAGGATTTTTGGCATCCCACAGTGCTTTGAGTTCAAGGCTGCTGAAAAGGATTCCTGCTCTTTTCCTCACTGCATTCATTTACATTTACATTTACATTTAGTTATTTAGAAGACGCTTTTATCCAAAGCGACTTACAAAAGATGACAATAGAAGCAATCAAAACCAATAAAAGAGCAACAACATGCAAGCGATATCACAAGTCTCGGTTAGCCTAACGCAGTACACATAGCAAGGTTTTTTGTTGTTGTTGTTGTTGTGTTTTAAAGAAAACAAGTAGATAGAATATAGAAACTTAGCTTTTTTTTTTTTTTTTTTTTTTAAGAAAAAAAATATAGATAGAATAGAAAAAGAATGCTAGCGCATTCTTAGAAGTCATTGACACCAGACTGCTCATTCAACCAGATGGAACATAAATATCACTTATCCAAACCACCTCTTACCAGAGACCTTGGCATTTTCATATATTATCAGTATATATGACCCTGGACCACAAAACCAGTCTTAAGTCACACAGGTATATTTGTAGCAATAGCCAACAATACATTGTATGGGTCAAAATGATCAATTTTTCTTTTATGCCAAAAATCATTAGAATATTAAGTAAAGATCATGTTCCATGAAGATATTTTGTAAATTTCCTACCGTAAATATTTCAAAACTTAATTTTTGATTAGTAATATGCATTGATAAGGATTTCATTTGGACAACTTTAAAGGCGATTTTCTCAATATTTAGATTTTTTTGCACCCTCAGATTCCAGATATTCAAATAGTTGTATCTCAGCCAAATATTGTCCTATACTAACAAATCAAACAGCAATGGAAAATGCATAAATCTCAATTTAAAAAAAAAGGGCCCTTATGACTGTTTTTTTTTATTTTTTTTTATTTTTTTATTTTTTTGCTTGGTCCAGGATCACATATGATTTTCTAATTTACATTAGATGTTAATGTGATTAAATAACAAATCTTTATTTGTTTGATGAATAATAAGGTTCTTCACCTTATTAGTTTCAGAGAAGCAAATTTTTTTCCAATAATGTAAAACTGCCATAGCAACACCCAACTTAATCATTTGCATTTTGTACATCTTATGCATGTTATTCCTTCACCATCCATGGTTTTCTTTTAGTAGTTATTGATTACTCTTTTTTTATCTTTTGTTAGTAAAATTTATTTGTATTTTCCTTCTTATGTGCATAATACAGTAAAAGGCCCTAGAAATTAATGATATCTCACAAATCTTTCAGACTCGTCGATTACAAGCTCCCTCCAATTTTGTATTTATTCATTCAACAATCATAACATTTAATTATGATTTATGTTATCTCCCTCCCACCTTTCCTATGTTGTATCATTTTCTCTTCCCTCTCTCACCCATTTCTCATCACTGTATGTGAATAGTGTTAAGGACACTTTAGGCCCCACTTTAACTTCTTGTCTAGACAATACTGTATGTCCTCTCTCCTCCAGGCCATCATGTGCTACTCCCTCTAACTACTCCTAAACACCGGTCTAAACTTAGGGCTGCATAGAGAAAATGACGCAAATCAAAGATCCAGCTGACCTGAGTATTTATCAGTCTCTGCTTTCATCTTTTTCCACCAGGTCCACACTGCCAAAGCATCACATTTCCACAACAAGATAAGCTGCATTTCAACATAGGCAGTCTCTTTAAAACATTCAGTTCTTTCCTCTGACCCCTCCATCTCATACTAGCTCTTTAACAGCTGATGATTTTGTTAATTTCTTCACAAAACTACAAGCATCAGCATTCATTTCTCAGCTTCACATACCAACAAACTCAGACTGTCCACATCCACAGCTAACAAAATCCTATCCTCCTGCTCTCACAAAGGCAGAGACAGCTGTCATTCTGTTGGATCTATCCACTGTCTGTATCACGGGGGTTCCTCAGGGATCAGTTCTTGGACCCCTTCTCTTCTCCATATACATTACATCATTGGGACCCATTATTCATGCACATAGTTTCTCCTAAAATTGCTGTGCTGATGACACACAGCTGTACTTTTCATTTCAACAAAATGACCCAATGTACACATCAGACTGCCTGATGGATATCTCGACATGTATGAAAGAACATCACCTATAGCTGAACCTAACAAAGACAGAGCTTCTCATCTTCCCTGCCACTTGGACTGTACAGAACTATTTCACCATCCAGCTAGGTTTATCAACAATAATCCTATCAAGTTCAGTCAGAATTCTTGGTGTAATCTTTGTTGTAATATTTTTCTCTCATCAGCAACAAGCCTAAGGTATCAGACTAAGTAACTAGGTACACACAGCAATAGTTCACCAGTATTACAGCATTCAGCCAAGCTGGCCCAGGCAAACATACATTTTACATGGTCCTTTTGAAGCAGTAGCATTACATATGTCTTAGCAGTAGATCAGCATTTTGGGGGCTTTCATTAAGTTGTATTGTGTTCATGCAATTTGTTTATTCTCTTCTTTGTTGAGGGATATTATGTATATGTACTTGTGCAACAGCAGCAGAATCATATCTTACATGTTCTTATGTCTTGGCAACAACAGATCTCTGTATTTGCTCTCCAGCAGCAATAACAACAGCAGTAGCAGAATTAATAGTAGTAGTGCTTGTCGTGTGCATAGCATATAGTCCACTAAGATTAAATATATTAACATTATTTTTATCAATTTAGTGGTGAAAAGTTAGCTTAACTTAAATTCCACTCTTAAGTAAAAGTACAGATACCAACAATATTACTTAGGGGAAAGTAAATACATCCATCAATCCATATTTTTTTTCCAAACTGTTTGTCCCATGTTGAGTTGCAGGGATGCTGGACCCTATCCCATGCATCTTGGGTCACAAGCAGAGAAAACTCTGGGTGGATGGCCATTTCACATACAAAACTTCCATCTATACAATAAACATTGCTTTAATGATTAACATTGTGACTGACACAGTAGTGAAGGAAAATATTTTTTTATATTATTTTTTTCAAGAAAAAGTTGAAATAGGTGTGTATGTGCATTTACTGTCAAGAGTTAGACTAAAAAGAGCAGTAGGTTTGAATAGCCTGGTTTTATTTATTTTTTAAAGGGTTCATGAGCTGCCTTTGTTTTTTTTATTTTGCACTGTTCTCTGAGGTCCACTTATAATTTTATCAAGATTTTTACATCAAAAACATCATAATTTAGAAGTAATATGCTTTTTTTCTGTCCTGTTTTTAACCTCCCTAAGCAGAATGCTTTGTTTGAATAGGTGTGGTGGATTGTAGACTTGGAAATAAACGCCCACTGCTATGATTGGATATAGCTGTGTATGTTTACATTACATACATTCCTCATAGATGGACACTGCCGTGATTTAGGTCAAAAATGCATAAATAATTCAATAGATATCAAACGATCTGTGAAAAGAGATAAAGCAATAGTGACCACATGATGAGTGAAGTGAAAGTGAAGTGATGTGTGGCCAAGTATGGTGACACATACTCGGAAATTGTGCTCTGCGTTTAACACATCCGAGTGCACACACGCAGTGGTCAACACACACACACTGTGAACACACACCCGGAGCAGTGGGCAGCCATATTGCATACAGCGCCCGGGGAGCAGTTGGGGGTTCGGTGCCTTGCTCAAGGGTCTCACCTCAGTCGTAGAGGGTATTGAGATGGAAGAGAGCGCTGGTTATTCACTCCCCCCCACCGACAATTCCTGCTGGACGTGAGACTCAAACCCACAACCTTCGGGTTACAAGTCTGACTCTCTAACAATTAGGCCTTTGTTTTAGGCAATTGCCCCAACTGTGAGAACAGTTATGCTGCATTCACGCCATATCGTAATTACTGTGATTTTGAGATGACAACATGTGACGTTCTACTTGGAGCTGTTCACACCATATGACTCGTACTCGGAAATATCAATGCCTAAGTATAACGCCTAATGAATCTGAGGTGGTCAGGTAGTACAAGTCGTAGCTCTCAGAAAGCTCCGAGTTCATAAGATATAATTACAAGTTCTACAAGGACACGAGCGCATTTTACAAGTTAACATCTCGTTATAACAGAAATTATGATATGGCGTGGACGCGCCTTTACTCACACTTGAGAGTTGCGACATTACTGTCGGATCCAAGTCGGCACAGCATCGTCTTTCAATCTTTTTGAAAATTCTGCGTCGAATTGTTCCTTGTTTGTAAACAAATCCGTACTAAAATGAAGTGAACAAAGGACCAAGTTCTTAATGATGCGGTCTGGATCATTAAAAAATAAAGATAAAAGTTAAAAATAAAGTTTATACACTCTTTCTTAACATTGGGATCAGAAGGAAGGCAATGCAAAGACTGTTTTTCCATAACTTGGCACTGCACAGCCATCTTTATCATTGGGTTTCCACGTAGACCTGCGTTCGCCCCTCTCTTTATTTACACTACATGTTTGTGAATTGGTGGGCGGGGCTAAATAGGCAGCGATGTAGAAGCAGGCATTGATTTTCTTCTGTGGAGGCAGTGTTTACCCACACTATTATGTAATAGAGTGGTAGCCTACATTCCACAAGCTGTTGTTTAGGCAGATTGGCTTCAATATAAGCTACTAACAAGAAAGTTTTGAGTTATGAAACTTACAGGATTTTTTTTTTTTATAGTAAAATGACCACTTATATGTCAAATTATCAAGGGAATTTTGGTTTCTCAGTTCATGACCCCTTTAAATATGTCAAAATGACTAACAACATATTGATTATCCTTCAATGTATTACTATTTGGAAATGACAGAAAACTTTGAATTAACGCTAACTATGATTAAAATGCCGTATACAGTACTGTGTTAGTTTATTTATGTTGCTCAATCCTACCAACAACATGCTGCAAGAACAGAATACCAACTCTATAACTGGCATGAAATTGTATCTTCAGCTGTCAAATGCACTGCAGTTAAAAATAATTCTGAGTGGACCCTTAGCCAGCAAATAAATAAATACCTAACTGTCAATAATACAATGGAGATATGCAGGCTATACCCAGTTAAATCACAATTAAATTACATATTTCAGATCAGCAACAAAATCTGAAATTAACTGACCCATGAATGTTGTTTCTAATGCTCAAATAGCATTAAAAAAATCTTATTTTTCAGGCTAGACCATAATGCGCATGCGCAGGTATTACTCGTTTATTACTGCGCATTGGCTGGTCTAGCCTCAGGTTTCTATAGGAACCAGAGCGTCTAACAGCTGCTGTAGTGACGCTAGGACTTTACCAATCGACGATTGGCTCTTTCACTTAGAAGGCGGGACTATTCCGCCATATTGCGCATTGCATCTCCCATTCAAAAGTATAGGAGTGAACCGTCTTTGTATTTCTAGACTTTGCTATACTTCAGTTCTTTGGACCACATTTTTGGTAAAAGATTGTTTCAATAAAGGTTCAGTGTTTGCCACAGCACTTGAAAGTGAGACCTTTTTTAAATGTAAAGCCTATAAATCCCATCTTAGATTTAACATATTATACCATTGTGGAAATGGAGGGCTTCATCGCAAAGCAATATATAACTCCAGAATCAAGATGGAGGAGTGTCAGCAGAAGATGAATACTAAAAAACAACTTTATTAAGAACACAAAATACTTAAGCTATGCCCAGTGTTTTCCATGCACTGTCACATTCGGGGCCTCCACCACCATGTTTTACAACTCCTTCACTGTGATCAAGAACTTTTTTAAAGAAGAGCAATGAACAAACTCATCAGCTTGTGCATCTTGTGGAACCTTACAAAGAAAAATGCAACAAATGGATAGACAGAGAATGTGGTATGTGGCCAGTGCTAGTCGATATGATTTGTGTAAAACAAGAATGTATTCTACAAACTGAGGTAAAACAGCAGATGCACCCAGTCATGTCTCGAAAGATGGTGCATGTAATCGGCATCCACAGATCAGCTAGGCCAGCTATTTTTAATTTATGTTTTATCTTTGCTGTTTAAATAAATCATAGATTTAGTATATTTCAGCAGGGCATCTTGCTTTATTCATTTTTTATTTATTCATTTCTTAAATAACCAAACTTCAACAACATAAGGGCAAATCCCTAGAGTGCAGCCGTTGACCCTTTGAATTGATGCTTGGGTGATCAAGAATATTCAAATACACAAATTAATTTCCTTGGATTCCTGCTTCCTCATTTTTTATTTCTTGCATCCCAAGGGTGTGTAGTTTCATGATAATCTCAGCATAAGACACACAAAATGAGAAACACTTTGGGAGTTTCAAAGTCATCATTTGATTGGTTAAATTCTGCAGGACTTCCAAGAGACATATGTGTTTATTTCTTTAAGTCTGCCTGGAAAAGGACTACTAACGCTACATAACATCAGCACAGATTGCATTTAAATATCATTTTGTAGTTGTTGTTGTTACAATAACAATAAAGCCACTTGAATCTTAAGTTTAACAGTCCAATATTTGTATTACAGAGAGAAAAATAACTAGATAAACTCGACATTGAGTTTGCAGATAGGTGCTATATAAAATAAACTTATTATTAAACTTAATGTGAATTAACTTAATATTAAATTTTATTATTATTATTGAGGTGTTTTAAAATATTTATTAAAATATTAATTGGAGGAAAGACTCATTAGCACCAAAAAACACTTCCCTCTCCATGGTTCAGCATGAGCTCATGTTTAACTCTGTCTTATATTTCATCTGGTGCGCACAGTATGAACAACTTTTACAATTATTTTTTAATAAGACCAGAAAGGCAAAACATGCAATCGGACATAAACATCATGGTGGTAATGTACAATAGGTGGCAGTAATGCTCCAAAGCAGCGAACGGCCATTAAACAAGAAGAAGGACCTTGCGCATTAACAAGAGATGAGTGTTTATCAGATTGGTAAACCTAATAGACAATAAGGTTATAGGTTCGCTACCGTTCAATACAACATATATGTATATTTGTCATGTACGAGTGAACATTTCGTCTTCGTTTTGGAAATGTGAAGCGATAGAAGTCCATGTTATTGGAGGAAGGTAAGATTATGTTAAGTCACATTTCATTTTTAAATATTCTTAGTAGCTGCTCGGCACGCTTTCAGTTTTAAGCGATTAGGATTATATTTCTGATTATATGATGTGCGAATTGTTCCGTCAAGAATGTTTTTTCTTCTTTGTTTGACTAGATTGTAAACATTGATGACGGTTAACGTTTTTTGTTTAGATATTAATTTATAATCTTTCGCTGCTGACTGAATACAGAAATCTTCGAATCAGATGATGCGCTATAATTAAATTATAATCCTTATTTTAGATATTATACATAACGTTAGATGTTTTAACGTTTATACATTTGTTTACAACTTATTTTTAAAATATAGACATTTACGCTTATTGATATTTTAATACAGGGCACCTCCCGGACCAGACCAGTAGGATGACTGAGTTTTGTGTAGTCTTGCTTTACTTTATTTAAAACCTCCTGTCTAAGATCTCCTGTCTTAGGCCATAGGTTGTGTAAACAATGCTGAGGTGGTTTTCAGCAGATGAGTCCGGCTCTGCGCATGGAGTAAGTATTACACATGCTTTTGTTTAAATATCTCATAATGAAGATTGTTTTTCTGTGATGCATTTGGTGAGAAATCAGCCTTATATGTTTAGTGTGGGAATGTCTGGGAGTGAAGAGTGTCTTTTAATTTTAAATAATTGCAAATATGTCAATATAAGCAAGTCACTCGTTTATAGCAAAATAAAACTCTTTAGGGTAATATGAGAAACCTCACCCCTTTACATTGTGCAGTGCATAAATGTTCAACAGCATTAATAGATCCTTTGCTTTTCTCAGGCTCCTGGCTCCCCGCAGGTGGACACGGGCAGCGATATGAGATTTGCTGAGGTCACTGAGCAGCTAACGCAGATGGAGGAACTTGTGGCCCATTTAAAAGAGTTGATCAGGGAAAAGGATGCAGCACTCGGTAGTAAAGATGACCAAGCCAAGGTATTTTACTGTTTACAAATATGCTCAAATGGTCAGTGATGTTTTTTTTTTTTACATTTAGTTTATTAAAAATGCATAAAATGCTATGCAGTGGCAAAACTTGGCTTACTTAAAATGCAATGACTTTATTACATCACTTTTTGTGGCAAACATTTTTTTTTTTTTTATTGCAAAATTTGTAGAAACATACAAGAACATGAATATATTCCTACAAAGACCAATCATAAAAATAAGGACAGAAAAGAATATGGATTTGTGTACATCAAATTATGGTATTATCTATACAGAAAAGTGCAAAAATAAAATTACATCATTCTAGAAAAGTTGTCATGGTGCATCAAAAATTTGGTATTCTGGATTATTCTGTGATTTGTAAATCTAAGAGATGAAAGGAGAATCAAATTCAGAAAGGAGATTTAAGCCATTTTTGCTTATGAATGAAGAATTTTGCATTCAATATAAGAAAATTAACAACATATTCAGCAGATAATCGCTTTGGATTTTCATAATAAAAAATAACATCTTAGAGGATGAAGGTATGGGTCACATTTGTAAGGTTAGAAACATAGGTGCTTATGTCAACCCATAGTTTGTTGGTAACACCACAATCAAAAAACAGATGGGCAGCTGTTTCCTCAACAAAACCACAAAACAAGCAAGACTCATCAATATCAGAATATTTAGACATAGACAAATTAACGGGATAAATTTTATGAAGGATTTTTTAATGAATCTCCTTAACTTTGTTAGATATACCAAATTTACTTGGCAAAAGCCAGGCCTTTCTCCAATTTATATTTGTTATAAAGGAACCCCAGTAGAATTTCCCTCTTGGAGTAATCTTTCTCTTTGTCTGAAATATTTTGCGAATATGTGTGTTATTGCATTTCCGATCTAAAATATCAATACCACCCAAACGTAAAGCCGGATAAACACCGTTGCCTTTACTGAATTTAAAGTGATTTTTAATTAACTGGGTTAAACCTACTGGGATGGCTCTTATCAAAGTATGATATTCCTTTGGTAGGACTGGAAAATTATGGAGATTCATAAATTGTTCGTAAGTTAAAATATTACCAAAATCATCAAACACAGATAAAATACAATTCAAGATATCATTAAACCATCTAGGGAAAAAAAGAGTTATATCAGCATTATTCCAAAGGACAACTTTGTGGGGGGAGAAACCATGGACAAAACACAACTTCCATGAAAGAAAACATTGCTGATGGGAGTTAGATAAGGAAATAGGTAGCTTGCCAGGCAAAAATTACACTTTAGTAAGAAAGATAGGCCACCAAGTTGGTCAAATATCTTATTTGGAATAAAAAACCACAGTGACATTGGATTCATAAGGCATCTTTTCAACCAATTTACTTTAAAGGTGTTTACAGTATCTGCGAAGTCCAAAAAATCAAGGCCACCTTCGCTTCTGGAATTAGCAAGCACTTCTCTTTTTAATTTGTGAGGTCTGTTTTTCCAGATAAAATCCAAAAATATCTTATTAATTTCCTTTATAGCTTTATCGTTGACAAACAAAGAAAGAGCAGAATATACAAAGTGAGAGAGCCCTTCAACTTTAGATAAAAGAACTCGACCGTATAAAGAAAGATCTCTCTGAAGCCAGATGTTAAAGATATGTTTTGTTTTTATCATTTTATCAGTAAAGTTTTTTTTTTTTTTTTTTTTTTTTTGTAAACTGGGATACCTTCTAAGAATATATCATCTATATCATGAATTGACATAATTTCACATTTCAAAGTATTAAGTTTTAGACCTGAGGCACATGACAATTGTTCAACCAATTCCAGAGCTTTTTGTCCTCCAAAAACAGCGTAGTGTCATCAGCTAGCTGCGCAATTTTGATCTCCCTGTCAAATACTGAAATTCCTTTCAAATTATCATCTTGGTTAATTCTTAGACAGAGTAACTCTGTGACTAAAAGAAATAAAAATGAGGAGATTGGACAGCCCTGTCTGACTCCACGATATATGTTAAACCTCTAGAAGTGTCAAAGTTCACAATCACTGAGCTGTTAATACCTGTATAAAACATGGTTACAGTCTCTATAAATTCTTTACAAAATCCAAATAATTCTAGAGTACGAAAAAGAAATGGAGTCGAAAGCTTTATGAAAGTCCAGAAAGAGTATGAGACCATCTGAATGAATTAGATCTGAATAATCCAGTAAGTCCAGTACTAATCTTTTGTTAGAAATGTGACAGCCTTTCATGAAACCAGATTGAGATTCTGAAATAATATTGCCTAAACCATAACTTAATCTTTTAGGATATACAGAGGCTAATATTTTATAATCTAATGTTAACAAAGAAATAGGTCGCCAATTATCGATTACTAAAGGATCCTTGTCTGGCTTAGGTATAAGGGAAATGACTCCCTGCTTCATAGTAGCAGTCATATCTCCCTGACTGATGCATTCCTCATACATATGAAATAAAGGCAATTTAATAAACTCCCAAAAATGGAGATAAAATTCAACTGAAAGCCCATCAATCCCAGGGGATTTACCTTTTTTTATTTTATGAAGAACTTGCTTGATTTCATCAATCGATAAAGGAGAATCACAAATTTGACTATACTCTAGATCAATAACTTTATGGCGTTTAACTAAATCAATACATTTTTCAGAAATATTATAGTTGAAATTAGAGGTATAAAGATTGCTATAGAATTTAGCAACAAAATCTGATATTACTTTTTGGTCTTTGGAAATGACGTCAATATTAAGTGTGGAAAGAGCTTTCCTCTGACCATTTCTTTTTTCCAGGGCAAAACAATAACTAGAATTTCTTTCCCCCTCCCCCAGCCATTTTGCACGAGACCTTGTATATGCACCTTTAGCCAAATCTAAATAGGCTTCATCAAGCTCCAAATTTAACCTTTTTATTTCTAAATTCTCCTCTGCTGTAATTTTACTTTTAGCTAGTAATGCATTAAGTTTATTAACCAATTCTGAATCAGTTTGATGTTTACTCTTTTTTAATTTCTTTACTTCTTTTAACTGCTATATGTCAAGCTTTATATTTGAAGAACTCCCATGTTTTTTTTATAATCTCCATTTAAGTCAGTGAATAATTCTTTGATAAGCTTGATGACACTATCATTACATTTTTGATCTTTTAACAAGGTATTATTTTATATTATATTTAAGTTATTATATATTTTAAGGTATTATTTCCAATAGCCCCTGATTCTCAGATTATCATGGATGTCACTCATCTTTATACAAACTAATTTATGATCTGATAAGGGGGCAGTGGTGTGAGAAATATATTTTACGTAAATGAGGATAGAAGAAGAAATTAAAAATAAATCAATCTTAGATCTAAGAGACAAAGTTTTATTTGACCAAGTGAAATCCTTCGTATAAGGGTTAAAGAACCGCCATGCATCAGTCAGGGAGAGATCTGTGCAAAGAGACAAAATTACATCATTATTCATTTCACCGTCAAGTCTAGGGGGGTATCTATCCAGATAATCATCCATACATTCGTTGAAGTCTCCTCCTAGAATAAAATAAGGATCAATATACTTTCTATTTATTTTCCTAAGTTTATCCACTAGATGAGAGAACACTACTCTGTTAGATGCACAAGAGTTGTGACCATATACACAGCAAGTTATGAAGGTTGTATTATCTTGTTTGATTACGGCAATAACCCATCTGCCTTCGTCAGAACTCAAAGTTTCTAAAACAGTTCCTTTAAAACGGTGTAACATAATAGCAGTCCCAGCCGAGTGATTGCTGCCATGACTAAAGAGAATTGAGTTTCCCCGTTGATTCCTCCAAAACCTAACATCCGTTTCCCCTGAGTGAATTTTTTAAAGAAAGATAAGTTCAGCTGCACTTCTTTTACAAAATAAAAAAATAGCTTTTCTTTTCACACTGTCCCGCAAACCTCGAACATTCAGTGTTACAATAGACAAAGATTTGAACTTGTACTCCATAAGAAGAATTACCAAACAATTTAAACAAAAACAACAAAATAATAGCTTTCTTTAGTTTTACCCTAAATGTAAAGGGAGAGGTGGTTAATAACCTATAAAATATAGGTGAAAAACAATTAAAGAAAAAAAAAAAAGTCAGGATTAATAATAAGGATGACAACAATTAAGAAGGATCAAACATAATAACTTCCATGTTACACACAACTTAAAATAATTTTTATGCAGATATAGTGTTGTTAACCATTTTACGCGTTTTAGAACATTGGATGAGAGGAGTAGCCAGTGCAGTCAGTAACTCAGCTTTGGTAACATTTGAATAGAAGACTTGCTTCCCATCAATCAAAATGAAAGAGCTGCGGAAGCTTGCTCTCTTGCTCTCCTCGCGTGCCTTCTTCACGAGAGGCCATAGCTTGTCCGGTGCTGTTCTATCATCGGGAGACAGAGGCTCCAAAAGACGCAGTCTGTTTTCAGTTAGAAATTTGCAGCTTTTGGCAGTGCCCCAAATAATGTCACGAATACGGCACAGTGAGAAGAGGATTATGATTGATCTGACCGCATCTGCTCGTTTCGGTCCCTGACGGTGAGCGACATCGACACTGTCCTGGACCCCTTCTCCAATTCCTGGAGCAATCTTCTCTAGTATGCTAAGCACCATGCTTCGGACATCCTCTCCATCTTTTTCCGCAACGCCATGCAACTTTAGACACCATCTCCAACTGTAATGCCTACATTCCTGTACACTTGCTTTCAATGATTTGTTTTCCTTTCTCAAAGCGTGGACCTCTGATTCCAGATGATCAAGAGCCTCTTTATGAACGCCGACGTCCACAATAAGCTGTTGCACCGTCGCTGTCAGACTCTTGATTTGTTTCGAGGTTGTTTCGGTGGTAGATTCTATCGCAGCAATCTTTTGAAAAGTCTTGTCATGCTTTAAAGCCAGCTCACATATTGCAGCCAAGACTTCCTCATTACTATTTCCACTAACGTTAGACTCAGATTTTTTCGCAGCTGGCTTCTGAGGAGTATCAGAAAGGGCAGCGACAATAACCTCATTATCAAAGTCTGGACATGTGTCAAACCATTGTGATTCCGTATCTCGCTGAAACTTCAGTTCAGTGCTACTAGAGGCCGATGCTGAATCCTCAAATTGATCAACCGTATCAGACACGTTGGAAGCCATGTTTTCAAGCCAAGCTTGTTTAACTTTCTTCTTTCCTCTTTTTCCCATGCATAAAGATGTCAAAAGGGAATTATATGACTTTTTCACTTATGTCCGCGTTATCACCAGTCAAAGCAGTTGGCTATATCACCACTTAACCTTTAGCAAACACACAACCACCTACATCGCCGCCATCTTGGCCCCGCCTCTTTTTTTATGGCAAACATGTATTCATGTATTTTCTCTTCTCAAATTGTCAATCACATTTTTTTTCAAATTAGATATTACTGGTTATATCCACCTTTTTCTGAACACGGAAGTCTCGCCTGACTGGAACAGTGCTTTACATCTCTGGTGTTTCTAGTCAAATTAACATATTTTCAGAGCCGATAATATAGTGTTAAACCTATGAAAATGGTTTTAAAAAGCACATGGCACCATAGTTTCATCACTTTACAGCAGGGGTGCCCAAACTCTGTCCTGGAGGGCCGGTGTCCTGCAGAGTTTAGCTCCAACTTGCCTCAACACACCTGCATTGAAGTTTCTAGTATGCCTAGTAAGAGCTTGATTAGCTGGTTCAGGTGTGTCTGATTGGGGTTGGAGCTAAACTCTGCAGGACACCGGCCCTCTAGGACCGAGTTTGGGCAGCCCTGCTTTACAGTGTCGTCTGTCATAGTTTAATGACTGCATAGATGACATCAAGCGACCCACGGTTAGCTGCATTGAAAACAGATGAGGGCACATATCTTACATACAGCTCCCGATCGGAGTGAAGTTCGCAGGATTTTGTCCACAAAATGGTAAGTGCACACATTATTGTATTATTTCACACACAGTATTTGAACTTAAGCACTGCAAGCCATTCATTCAGCGCCGGACACAGACAGATTTGCTGGTAAGTTACGCAAAACAAGTACTGTACAGGAATTCCTTAAGCTTCTTTCCATTACTGTGGCAGCCAACAACAGCACAGCTTAACCCTGTGCACATTTTTATATTCAGTTAAATTGAAAAAGTTTAAATTCAGTCTATCTTTTTTACCCCATTTTAACATGGATTTCTATGGAGACCGGAACACGAGAGCACCCAAATGGAAGTTAGAATCCATCATGGCGCCACTAATTGGTTGCTCAGCAAAAAGATGGACTCATACAGATAGTCTTGTCTTGTGAGTTTCTGTTTTTGTCTGACCTCACATTCAATTTTAAAACTGTGTACTTAAGTAAGGTAAGGCACATCAAGTTTATTTTCACTGCACACCATCATAATTTTGTGATCGTGAAAAACATAAAATTCACTTTTCCGATCTTTTACTACTTTGCTTTGGAATGTGGGGAGAAGACATTAGACTAGAGAGAGAGGCTTTGTCCTGCTCATTTTGCCCAGCCCTCTCAAAGTGCATAGCAGGATATTAAACATTTATCTTAGGGTGGAAATCCAGTTAAACTTGGCTTACTTCCAAACCTCCATGTTCTTGGACTTTTATTGTTTAACTGATATTGCACTTTTACCAGTCTGCCTTCTGCATGCTTGACAATATTGCTCATTGTGCTTTGATTAGGGGTCAGATGTCATGTGACACATGATGTGGCACTGCATAAAAATGATGTCCTCTTAACGTACATAAAGTAAATGAAATATCGATGATTTACCAATGCAGTTTTACACTAGACCATGATTTGCACAGATTGAACAAGTGTTATTACAAAGCAAATCGTAATCATAAAAATTGCAACTAGTTATTTTGTACTGTCCATTAAGCTTTTTCACACAACGTTTTTATGATTTATATTTTTTTTAGTTAAATTTTTACGGGGTGAGAAAATAAAAACAACATTGGAACAGAAAGAAACAGGAAACAAAAAAAAAGAGAAGTAATAATGAAAATATATACTCCTTAATACATGGAATTATAATGAAAAAATCATAACTGAATTGACATGAATGATCTTCAAAAGTTTCCATTTCCTTGTTACAGTATGTAGCTTCCTTTGTGATTGGTGTCTGTATGTTTGTGCACACATAAGGAAATAATTACATTATATAGTCAGTCCCTATTGCTTACAGTTCTCAGAGTTGATTTGTAAAGTGATTTGTGTGTGTTTGTTTGGTAGGAGCTGACAGAACAAATACAGCTCTTGCGAGGTGAGAAAGAAAACTTTCAGTCAAAGCTGGAGGCAGAACGTCACATTACTCGGGCTCGGATCAAGGATCTGCTGGAGAAACATGAAGCAGAGCTGCTCAGTGCTGCTGATAAACACGAGACTGAGTTGTCAGAGAAGGAGCAGGCCTTACGCAGACAGCTTGAGACTCTTCAGCGCTCTATATCACAGCCCGCAGATGCATCAGCAAACCAATCCACCTGCATCACAGCTCAGAGAGTCACAGAGCTGCAAGGTAGACAATCATGTCACATGCTTAAAGAATTTTGTCTACAGTTTGACCTTCCTTTCTCAAATGAACTCAATGCTGGTTAAGCACATGTCACAGTAACTTGGAATTTTTAAATTTGTCTTTTTTTTTTTTTTTTTTTTTTTTTTTTTTTTTTAGGGAAAACACGACATTGTAAAATAAGGTTTAGGATAGTAGTCCACATTTTACTCTGCTTCCAGTATACTGTCCAAATTAATTAATTTAATTTACAGTTTCATGTAGCTCTAATCTGTTATAGAGCGTTACATCTGTATCATTTATATTCCTATGAAGTTTATTCATGATTTTATCAAACAGGGCTGTTTTTCCCAAAAGCATCTTAAGCCTAAGATGATCGTAGGTCCATTGGTGACAATGGTTCTACGATCAACTTAAGCTTGCAATGCTTTTGGAAAAAAAAAAGAAAAAAAGGTCCCACTTTATATTAGGTGTCTTAAAATAATATACTTAATAATATAATGAATTGTTAGGTACAATTCAATACAAACATTTTTGAATTTGCACTAAATTGTGTTGTGTTGTGATCTCATTGATCGTGATCATCATTAATTCATTGATCATTTCATGCCTTGTAGAGCCTAGTTTTTGATGTGAATGAAATCTATTTTAAATATTTAAACTACATATGTGACCACTCTTAAGGGCCAATTTATTTGAATTAAGATTTATCTGAAAGCTGAATAAATTAGCTTTCCATTTATGTATGGTTTGTTATAAGACAATATTTGGCCAAGATACAACTATTTGAAAATCTGGAATCTGAGGGTGCCCAAAAAAAAAAAAAAAAAAATCAAATATTGAGAAAAATCGCCTTTAAAGTTGTCCAAAAGAAGTCCTTAGCAATGCATATTACTTATGAAACATTTTTTATATATATTTACGGTAGGAAATTTACAAAATATCTTCATGGAACATGATCTTTACTTAATATCCTAATGATTTTTGGCATAAAAGAAAAATCAATCATTTTTACCCATACAATGCATTTTTGGCTATTGCTACAAATATACCTGTGCTACTTAAGACTGGTTTTGTGGTCCAGGGTCACATATGTCATGTTTTACAGATGTGGCAGACACCTTCTTATAATGTGCCTACATGATAGTAAAAGGGTGTTTAATTATTATTTTCAGTTAAAGATATTCTGTTCTTTCGTTGCATTTTTTTTAAACTCTCAGTGTCCTTCCTTGTCAGTGGCTTTGTTTTAATATTTCAATCTGTTTTGTTCTGTCCAATTCAGCTCAAGTGAAGCTGAAAGAAGCAGAGGCCAGTAAAGCAGAAGCAAAGTTCTTAAAAATGAAAGCATGGTCCAAATCTAGGATCAGGCAGCTCGAGGGGGAACTCAAAAAAGTTCAGGTAAGAAAGTATATTATTTTTTCATTAGATTTGCACAGATGAATATCCAGCTAAATTAAACTAACTGCTTTCTGTTTTTGACTTCAGTCTGGAGTATGTCTCGACATGTCCCCTGATGTCACGTCCCTGCATAGTCGCATTACTGAATTGCAAGAAGAGAGAGAGGAAATGCTCAGCAAACTGGAGCTGTATGAAGATATGAAGGCAAAAAATGGTATGAAGAAGTGGAGCCAGTTAGTTTAAAATATAATTTATTTGCATTAGGGATGGACATTTTTGTTGTTGTTTTTTTTTTTTTTCTATTCAAGCACTCAACAGATGCAGTAATAGCCAACATTGATGTCTGGAGATGCTATTTCTCATTATTTGCTTTTAATGACCCTACACAATTAAAATACATATGTAAGAAGAAAACATTAACTTGGTTAAGGTATTTAACTTTATTATTTTTGTTTATTATTTAATCATTTGAAAAAAAAAAAAAGAAAAGAAAAAAGGCAAACTACAGCTTATTATGGAAATTGGGTTTATTTTACTATACAAAAAATGCATAGAAAAACAGAAAGCTCACAGAAAATAAATCATACATTTAACACAAGAATATAATCAGTAATTAACATATTGTTGGTTGTCCCTTGTTTTCGATTACAGCAGTCTTTCTCCAGGGCAGTGCTCAATAAGTTATGCACATTACTTACTTTTATTGATTGATTGATTGATTGTATGACAAAATTTGTCATGTTTCATTGCATTACTACAAATAAAACAATTGAGCACATGCATTAGTTCTACACTCCCTCAGCCAGACCTTATTTTTGGCTACTACTGTTTTGAAGCAGGGGTATTATATTAAACCAACAACTGAAAATATTAGGTATAATATAATAAAGTTGGCCAGATAGACTTTTTTTTTTTTAGCATCTCCCATATTCATTCATAATAGACCATGTTACAAAAAGTACAAAAATCTTAATGGCCAACTGAAAGAAATGCTCAGAAAATTTGTCTCTCTGCCCTTCCGGCAAATAATTTTCAAAATGTGGCTGGCTTGATCACAGTTGTGTATTAGGGTTGCACGGTATGCCAGTTCTACAGTAGTATTGCAATGCCCAAGTCTCAAAACACCAGCAGTGCCACAGTATTTTCCAGGGGTAGTACAGTGGGGGAAAAAAATTATTTGATCCCCTGCTGATTTTGTACATTTGCCCACTGAAAAAGAAATGATCAGTCTATAATTTTAATGGTAGGTTTATTTGAACAGTGAGAGACAGAATAACAAGAAAATCCAGAAAAAAAGCATTTCAAAAAAGTTATAAATTTATTTGCATTTTAATGAGTGAAATAAGTATTTGATCCCCTATCAATCAGTAAGTTTTCTGTCTCCCAGGTGTCTTTTATACAGGTAACAAGCTGAGATTAGGAGCACTCTCTTGAAGGGAGTGCTCCTAATCTCAGCTTGTTACCTGTATAAAAGACAACCTGTCCACAGAAGCAATCAATCAATCAGATTCCAAACTCTCCATCATGGCCAAGACCTAAGAGCTGTCCAAGGATGTCAGGGACAAGATTGTAGACCTACACAAGGCTGAAATGGGCTACAAGACCATCTCCAAGCAGCCTGGTGAGAAGGTGACAACAGTTGGTGCAATTATTCGCAAATGGAAGAAACACAAAATAACTGTCAATCTCCCTCAGTCTGGGGCTCCATGCAAGATCTCACCTCGTGGAGTTTCAATGATAATGAGAACGGTGAGGAATCAGCCCAGAACTACGCGGGAGGATCTTGTCAATGATCTCAAGGCAGCTGGGACCATAGTCACCAAGAAAACAATTGGTAACACACTACGCCATGAAGGACTGAAATCCTGCAGCGCCCGCAAGGTCCCCCTGCTCAAGAAAGCACATGTACAGGCCCGTCTGAAGTTTGCCAATGATTCAGAGGAAAACTGGGTGAAAGTATTGTGGTCAGATGAGACCAAAATCGAGCTCTTTGGCATCAACTCAACTCGCCGTGTTTGGAGGAGGAGGAATGCTGCCTATGACCCCAAGTACACCATCCCCACCGTCAAACATGGAGGTGGAAACATTATGCTTTGGGGGTGTTTTTCTGCTAAGGGGACAGGACAACTGCACCACATCAAAGGGACGATGGACGGGTCCATGTACCGCCAGGGCATTGGAAATGGGTCATGGATGGGTATTCCAGCATGACAATGACCCAAAACACACGGCCAAGGCAACAAAGGAGTGGCTCAAGAAGAAGCACATTAAGGTCCTGGAGTGGCCTAGCCAGTCTCCAGACCTTAATCCCATAGAAAATCTGTGGAGGGAGCTGAAGGTTCGAGTTGCCAAACGTCAGCCTCGAAACCTTAATGACTTGGAGAGGATCTGCAAAGAAGAGTGGGACAAAATCCCTCCTGAGATGTGTGCAAACCTGGTGGCCAACTACAAGAAACGTCTGACCTCTGTGATTGCCAACAAGGGTTTTGCCACCAAGTACTAAGTCATGTTTTGCGAAGTGGTCAAATACTTATTTTTTGTGTTGTTATTCTGTCTCTCAATGTTAAAATAAACCTACCATTAAAATCATAGACTGATCATTTCTTTGTCAGTGGGCAAACGTACAAAATCAGTGGATCAAATAATTTTTTTTCCCCACTGTATATTTATACATGCTGTACTAAAGGTGAAATTAGATGTGGATTTATAGATAATAAAACGGTGGCAACATAAAGTATTGTTTTGATAGCGAAACGACACATTTCTAGTTTCACACATTTTGACCCCTGAAAATGTGTACAATTTAACAGTTTATTCATGGAGCCATTCAGATTCCCCTAACCCCTGGGACTGAACCATGCAGAGCCTTTAAATTGAAGATACCAAAACAACAGTTTTTTTTTTTTTAAGAACCAGGGCCTGGATGCAGGGGATTTCTTTGAAAGTGTTGCAACAAACTTCTTAACCATCACTCTTACCTAAGAGTTTACACCAAGCATTTCACTAATCGCTATGCTTTCTAGCAAAACATGGCAATGGAGAAGCAGTTGCTATAATTATGACATCTTCCACAATAAATATAAATAATTAACCACTGACTTTTAAACAAGTTTAATATTTACTAAACTATACAACTATAATAATATTAAAGCACATTTCTATTTGAAGTCTAAAATTTGGTTAATTTCACATGGAATGACCCAAATTTGAAAGTGATGTTTTTGTGTATAGAATTTTTAGTTCAGTGAGAAGTCATGTCATTGTGTGGATCAGTGTTTTGAAGATTGATCATTACTTTCACTTCCAAGCACCTGAGTATACGGGTACTTGTCCCCATCCCTAAATTGCATGTTGTCTTATGTTAAGATTTTCTTGGGACATTAATAGATGAACTGCAGAAGCAGCTTATGGAATACAAGGAACAGCAGAGGAAGATGCAGGCTGACCTGGAGCAGGTGACTGAGAGAGCAGCATCACAGGCAATGATATATTTATTTGTTTTGCTTTTTTGACGCAATTATGAAAGTAATATACCACATGAGTTTGTGCATTAAAGTGATTACCACAGGGAAGGGGTGTTTATTAGAATATAAACTTTGGTTTTAACAAAACAGACACTCATTTGTGTCTTGTTGCTTTTATTTATATAGCAGTAAATAACATTATCTCCTAGAGTCTCTCCTTGGTAAAGCATTTTTTTTTAATTTAATATTTGTCAGTACAGTGGTTAAATGGCACTTTAAAAGTTAACAGTATAATTTAACTAGCCCTGCTGATGTGATATGTTGTTGTATTGTAAGTACAGTATATGTATGTTTCTGATAACAGGTGAGTGAGACAGGCAGCATGGATGATGTTCAGGTGATGGAGTGGCAAGAAATGATTACCATGGTGACTGAGGCAGAAAGGGTTCGAGATCAGAGTCATGAGAAGAATGTCATGGCCTTCAGAATGAGCCACATCGAGGAGGAGAGAGAGGGTGAGGATGCTTATGCTATACATTCACAAATTTTTAAAATTCATAGATTCTACCGAAAAGTATCAACAGCTGTTTGGTAGACAGACCATGACTATCAACTGAGACTTAAAGAAAAGTGCATTTCTATACGGTCGAGTGTTGCAGGGCATACTGGTGCTAGCTATGTTGATATTATGGTGCTTAAACCTTAAAGTATTGTCTGAAAGTGTTATTTGAGCTGAGTGCTGCATTAAAGGTTGCTCAGTAGAAGTGTGAGTCTTCACTGTCTTCAAGATTTGATTTGATTACAATTCATGGGTTATTGATTCAGTTACAATGTGATTCTTGATGAATCATGATGCGGCTTGTCCTCCTTTTTTTTTTACTAAATACATACTAGGGGTTGATTAACTTTAAAAAATCTATTTATACAATGCAGTTAAATTTGAAATTTAAGATTAAGATTAATTCAGTTTAAGATTTGAATCAACCAAGTATGTTAATGCGACTTCATTTAACCACTCACATGCAGCCATGCACAGCTGTATACCTTTGAGTGCTCTTTATAGTGTACACATACAAAGCATACGTGAGCATTTGAAAGCAGCCATCGGTTTGCAAGGTTCACAATTAATGCTTGTCCATTCGGTCAGGTTTTAAATGGATGTGTACATAGCAGTGGTGGACAGTAACAAAGTATTTTCACTTTGTTACTGTACTTGTGTACAGTTTTTCAAGTATCTGTACTTTATCTGAGTATTTTTATTTTGAGAAACTTTTACTTTACTTCACTACACTCCGAAGCATAATATAAAAAACATGTCGTTCCTCGTTATTTTAAATTGAAGAAATCGCCACCCTCTCCGAGACTAGATAGCAGTGTCTGATTTGTGAATGAGCTGATTCTTTTCAGTGAACCTGTTAAATCAGTTACCAAATCGCACTTGAATGATTCATTCTCAAATTGGACTGATCGGATTGCAGCTGTTCTCGAGTCAATAAGTCAATGATTCAAATGATCTGGTCAGAGCGAATCTCCAATTAACAATTCTATGAATTCACAAGTCTGACTCAAAATGAGCCAAGTCTGGGAGATCTTTAGAGCTTGAGCACGCGTGTGACTGATGGCAAGAAAAGTAATTCACTAATGCAGAATTTTAGGATTTATGATTTTTATTTACAATAATATTTAGGTCACAACTGTCAGCTGCTTGTGAACTATATCTGCTGTAAAAGGGTGAGCTGTTTAAGCCCACTGTTTGAAATGCTTGAATGCGGACATGTCCACATTTGCGTATCACCGTCTCAACGGTGTATTTTTTTTTTTATTTAAGTAAAAACGAGAACGAACGTGTACCACCGGTTTCACAGACAAGGCTTAAGCCTAGTCCCAGACTAAAGTGTAAGTCTGAGCTGTTTCAGCTGAAAGAAACTTGCACTGACTGATCTTAAAATATATCAGTGCCTTTGTTTTGTCTCAAGATGCACACCAGTAGTGATTTTTCTAAGGCATGTTAATAAAAATTATGAACAATGGGCTAATCCTGGCTTAGTCTAAGCCCTATCTGTGAAACCGGGCCTAAAATAATTAATGCCCATGCATCTTCCCCTCTGCTGAAGCAGTTTCGAATGAGTTTTAAATGGTTAGTTCGCCATTTTAGAGAGTACCACAATACATACGCATGCTTTCCCCTAAGTGTAAACAACACTTATTACGCAGATTATACGTTCATGCACGCTTTTCCCCCCGAACGTAAATAACGCTGATTACGTCAAATACATTCTTGGGTACTCTCAAAAATGGTGGAAGACGTAACTCGGGGGAGAAGAATGGTTGAGTAAATTGTTATTTTTGTTTTCTTCGCGCAAAAAATGTATTTTCGTAGCGTCGCAAAAATGAAGTTGAGCCACTGATGTCACATGGACCTGTTTTACCGATGTATTTACTACTTTTCTGGACCTGGGAACATTACAGTTGCGTTGCTGTCTATGGGAGGGTCAGATAGCTCTCCGATTTAATCAAAAATATCTTAATTTGTGTTCCGAAGATGAACAAAGGTCTTACGGGTTTGGAACGACATGAGGGTGAGTAATTAATGACATAATTTTCATTTTGGGGTGAACTAACCCTTTAAACTAGTATGTTTGCGTTCTTTAAATTTTATACATAGTAGTGTACATTGTATATTATATACACAGTAGTGTATATACAAAATTAACATTCATTGATCAATACTTTTTACTTTTAAGAACACTACAAATCAAATACTTTTGTACTTTTACTCGAGCAAAATTGAAAAGGAGTAGCCTGCTTGATTTGTGTACTTCGTCCACCACTGGTACATGGAACAACATTTAAAAACCGTGAACATGAAGTACAAGAATACATTCTACCTGGTCATCCCCTTATTGTGTGTTAATAAGCAAGCAAAACTTTGAGCACCTCAGTGACCATGATTTCATATACATATTACACATACCCATGAGTTCATATACATTTTAATGTTTTCTCTAGTTGTATGTTTTTTGGCACTCTTTATTACCTTGGATACATTAAATGTTTATTTATTCTTTATTTATTGTCAGGTTCTGTTGTCCTTGCTATGAATTGTAAAAGTGGTTAATCACTTTTGAAAACAAAAATGACTGAGATATGTAGGTTTCTTATGCCCGTTTCACACTGGATGTGTAAGCAGAGTAGAAGCAGCACAGAAGCTGCACATATGCAGAGCGGAAGCGGTGCACATTGCCATGACTTTTTAGTGCACAGTGTGGATGCTCTAATCTGTTAACACGGGTGCTGTAAAAAAAAAAATATGCGCCACGTATGCCTCTAGTGTGAAACGAGCCTTACTTTCAAAATGTTTGGTTTGTTTTTTGATTACATTTGTTTTGTAACACTTCTCTCCCACCTTATTGGCCCCGAGACCCTCCTCCTCCCCATCTCCGCCTCTGCTCCTGCTCTGCATGATGGGTGCAGCCACTGAGAACAGTTTCCCATCAGTTTTGTGCATGCAGGTTTCATCGCCTCCATTGTTTGCTTCTGTCTGTGCTGCCAGTAGTTTTCTGGACCTCTTCATCCTCTCCTAAGGAAATTCTGGCAGCACAGACGAGGCTGGCTCATGGGGTCCTGTGCTTCATCTGTTGCTTTATCCTCCTTTTTCTGCCTTTTTCCCCCTCTTCTACAAAATCACTGGCCACGTCTCTGCTATAAACCAGACCTTTGTCAGCTGTCTACATGGTGTTTTTATGTCCAACATTATCACACCTATGAATTATAGAGTTCACATTTTCACACTGTAAAATTCTGTTAATCATTTACTCATTAATTTACTTTGAAAAATGTCTGAGCCCTTACTGAACAACAAGGGTGAACAACAAGTAAGTAAATGATGATAGAATTTTTAAAATATTTGAAAGTGTTTTTTTGTCTGTACAGTGAAAGTCAGTGTGGACCAGTGTTGTTTTCTTTATATTTATTTTTTGTGTCCTCTTGTTGTCTGTTGGTTTAAAAACCTAGTGCTCACTGAACTTTTTACTCCCAAACTCCCCAAAATGACGTCTTTATAATTAAAAATTTTAAGGGAAAATTGTAACTTGGCATTGCCATTTATGTTTAAAAATATAATGAGAATATATGTGTATATATATAAAACTACATATATTTTTTTCTATGCATATGTATATATATATATATATATATATATATATGTATGTATGTGTATATATATATATATATATATATATATATATATATATATATATATATATATATATATATATATATATATATATATAATTTTTTTTTTTTTTTTTTCTATGAAATACATTCAAGAAAAAAAAATAAAGATTTGAGAGGCCAGTTAAAATAAATATTATGGTTTATGTTTTAGGATGATTCTTACAATTTTCTAAAAACTTTTTTCCAAGGTAAATGTAGGGGTCTTTCCAAAAAGGATGCTGGGAGACTCCAAATGTACATAACCAATAATATAGGTCCATATATTTCAGAAATACAGTGCACAAAGATCAAAGTGCGCTAGGGTTGTCACGATACCATAAAAATGTCTTACGATACTATACCAGCTGAAGTATCACGATACCAAGTAGTATCACGATACCATGCAGTATTGTGTTAATTTAAAATTCAATTCTACAAAATGAATCAATTTCATAAATAAATAGATGTAAATTAAAAAAGACAATATTTTTCTCTGAATACTTAATTAATGTGAATGAATGACTGGCTATTGTTATCCATGAAATGATCTAAACAAAACTCATCTTAGCACTGCATGAAGTGGCATTTATACATTTAGACTGTATTTATAACTGCATAAATAATGTTATGAAATTAATGTTTTAAAAACTAAATTCTGAATATAGAAATATGTTGGAAAGAAATGTAATATGCCTACTTTTAGATGGGAAACTTAAAACGGCCAGCAGGTGGCAGAAGTTCGTGATTGAATCTTTCAAACGATTTTTTCAAAACGGCTGAATCCTTCGGGAGCGAATCAAATGACTCTTTTTATGAATGGCTTACTGAATCAGTGATTCGCCCAAGCCGACTCGGATTCGGATTCGAACACAGAAACGAAACACAAGCAGCACTCTTGCTCGTGTCATATTGCCGAACTGACAGGAGAATTTTTTTACTCGCATATCTTGAAATTTCCAAGTTAGCAGCATGTATATTAAAACATAACATTATAAATGAATAAAAAAAAATACATATATAATAATTGATAAGAATCAATTGCAAAGCCACTATGTTGATGAATGGAATTGCATTCGGGATCGCAAAGATTCTTCCAGAAACGAACTATTACACCTGTTCTAGAAGTGGTCAAATGAATAAAACTGCAAGAATACTTTCTTGTAAGATATTATGATTTTGAATAAGTGATGCTTGAGCTGCTGTTTTTAAAAATGACATCAGACGGCCTGAATCAGACCCTTTCTTCTGATAAACTGCAGCATTAACGACGTGCAACTTCTCATTGCAAACTGAACCGAAGCGTCGGGAAACACTCACTAAAGCTTATACACAGACTACTACACAGAGCACAGCAGAAAGACATTTGGCAATCAGTTTGTAATGTTTCTGCTGGCATTCATGTTCAAATGAACGTTTTAAACAGTGTTCCTGCCGTGCATACAACATATCTTACAGAACTACCGTATGGACGATATACCGTTTAAAAAATGCAATGGCACTGCGGGTGTTTTTAAGCTTTAGTATCGCGATACTACCGTAGTACCGGTGTATCGTGCAACCCTAAAGTGCGCACATCCAACAGGCCAAAAGCTTAATGTGGGTGCTCAACCATAAAAACAATTTCAAACAGGAAGACCAAAGTTGGCACACCACAGCTCCAAAAGTAGAAAAATATTTATGTTCTCACCACAGGTGATGTTTCGAGCCTAAAAGCTCTTCATGGTGAGAACATAAATATTTTTCTACTTTTGGAGCTGTGGTGTGCCAACTTTGTTCTTCCTGTTAGAAATACAGTGCACACCAAAGCACATATGGAAAACTTTATTGCATTTTTTCATTATTCACAGTGTTTGTATACAGTGCAACAGCAAAAACAGGAGAGGAAAAATACAATTTCCATTTGTTTAGAGCTTTTTTTATACAGTTAAGCTCAAGTCAAGGTACGATGCCAAACAGGACGATGTGGTGATGCCAAAATACCAGCCACCCTCATTTGACTGCCTATAACTATTGTAGGGATACATTCAGAATTACTAAACATAGCAAAATATGCATGGAAAACAGAAACATTTCAAATATATCAAAACTCAGTGATTATTCAGTCTGATTCTCGTATGTACATAACCCCATTAAACATCGTAGACGCCCCAAAAGACAATTTTTTTGGTCAGTATTCATTATAAAACACTCACCAGCCAAGAAATTTGGCAACTTCACAGATTAATTGTAATAATTTTAAACTATAAAATAAACTACGATATTAGTGATTAGTGTGCCAAGAACGCGCACATGTGGTTTGTTTGTGTATCATTAATAGCAGACTCACACATACTGTACGATGACTCTGTCACTTCATATTGTCTTAATCTTGACTACAATTTATCCATCAAAACTTTTTTTTTTTCTCACTGCCATCCCTGATGTAATTGACTAGGTTTTCTCTGCATTAACACTGTTTTGAATTGACAGTTTGAATGCATTTGTGTACTAGAGCAGCCTAAAATTTCCTGATTGCAAACCGGAACGCTAAAACATAATGTCTCTTGCCCAAATACCACTTTTTAATGTACTGACACAATAATGTACTGATTGAAAGACTTCAGGAGATGAATCTTTTGCTTTTAAGCTCTCAAATGGTATAGAATGAATATTAATTAAATAACTAATGTTTCCTACCAGTAGCACACTGCAGTTTAAGTGGCTATACATTGACACCTTACTGTCTCTGCCAGTAAGCTTAAACTAGGCAGTGGTGGTTGTTGGTCTTGCAAGCAGGACAATGATCCAAAGCAAAATAAACACAAAAATGATTCACAGAAGGAACGTTTTGTGGTGCTCATTCCAGTCCCCTGATTTTTTTCGATTGCACATGCTAGAAGTCCATAGAACAGCATGTCTGTAGTCCAGTCTGAAGTAGTCTCGTGTTGGCAGAGGGAGGGGGGTTGAGCTGGAGTTGGTATTCTCTTAGCCTTGCTGAGATGTCTGCCCAGCAGGAAGAGATCTGTGCTGCTACTGTTGGATTGTCTGGCTGAAATGAAAAGTAAAGCTGTATGCCATCCATGTAACATATTGTGTTACACAAACCAAGTGCCAACTGCCTTTTGTATATGGAGAAAAGTAAGGACCTAATCAACAAACCTTTTAGGTACCTAGGTGACAAGGTCAGCTAACCTCCAAGAAACTGGCAAGTCTACCTGTGAGGAAAGTTTCCATTTGGCGCAAATTGCATGAAAGCATGGATCCATCCTTTCCTGTATCAATATGCCTTAAACGGATAGTTCACCCAAAAATGAACATTCTGTCATTAATTACTCTCATGTCGTTCCAGACCCGTAAGACCTTCTTTCATCTTTGGAACACAAATTAAGAACAAATTAAGAAAGCCAGTACCACGACGTATGCATGTACATTCTTCCGCTTGCAAACAAGCTGCAGCGTAACCGGGATCTCCGTCAGAATGCTGGCTCCTGCGTCAGCAACACCACACGCATGCATCGTGGTACTCTCATGAATGCGCATCGAAGTCCGACACTAAAGAGAAGAAATTGTGGAATAAAGTATTTTTTTTGTTTTGTTTTCATTGCGCACAGAAGGTATTCTCGTAGCTTCATAAAATTAAGGTTTAACCACTGATGTCACAGTATTTTAACAATGTCTTTACTACATTTCTGGGCCTTGAATGTCGTAGTTCCGTTGCTGTCCATCCAGGGTCAGAAAACTCTCGGATTTCATCAAAAATATCTTAATTGTGTTCTAAAGATGAACCAAGGTCTTTTGGGTTTGGAACGAAATGAGGGTGAGTAATTAATTACAGAATTTTCATTTTTTGGGTGAACTATCCCTTTGACCCTGTCAGTGGGTTTATTCATTTTCTGTTTCATGGTAAAGCCCCAAGTATACTTCGTTTTTGTATACTTCGAATGCGTAGCTTTTCAAAGTATACTCCATTTGATGTTGTGTGCGAACATGGGCACTCTAGAAATCTTCATCTATATCCAGTGCTCTGTTTTTCCCCGTCAAGTTATGACCGATAACAAATGTTTTTGAACTCTTTTTAAACCAAAGTTGAGCTGTCTCGTACCCTCTTGCTCACAAGCGCTTGTCAATGTGAGCATCTGTTGTTGCAGTCTCCGCTATTTTGTTGTTGTTGTTCCATCTCTTTAGTTTCATTTTCTACTGTGAAACAACGGCCTGGGACGGTGTTGCAAGCTTGTGGAAAAACTGATGGTAACACTTTCTATGAAGCCCGTATTTATAATACATTATAAGGGTATTAAGGCATTATAATGAATGCATAATACATTATAAAAAAAAAACTTATAATGTGTTATAAAATCTCATGAATAATCACAACAACAATTATAATACATTATAGTACTTGCGTATTTGTGGTTATAACTTTTAAGAGTATAATTATTTATAACACACAATTAACACCATATTAAATCTACTTCATTTATAATGGGCTATATCATAGCTTGAAATTGTTTAAGATTTGCACAGTACCTTACTACATCTCTTGAGTGCAATGTTTATATATATGTATAAAACTAATTGTATTAGTAGACTTAGATTGGGTAGGTAGAATGGTCACATACTTGCAAAGTATCCTATACTTTCATATACAGTTTGTCTATTGAGGAACCATCAAAATAAAGTGTTAGCATACAGTATATTCAGCAGACTCACTACTAATACTCTCATGACAGCTAGTTGACATGTAGTTGCATAGTTACTTATCAACAGCTGTCTAAAGGGTGCCATCACAATAATCAAACTGATATTTTTTATATATATATATATATAAGTGTATACTTTGGGCTTAAGAAAAACAGAATGGGGTCAATTGTGCTAGTGAAGATGTTGAAATTTAATGCATTGTTGCAGTGACTATAATGAAGAGCCCATAATGAAGTCTCACTCTAAATTAAGGAGAATGATAAAAGTGATCACTTTCCTTTCTCACCTTATTGTTGTTGTTACAGATGTGCTCACCCAATGGTGATGCAATTGTCTAGACTGATTTCTTACTGAATCATAATTATAGTCATGTACCACTTTGTTCAGGGTGTCCCACTTTTGCTTCCATGCTATAGTTGATTGAAAGACACTTCAGGTGGTATTACCCACTTATTGCTGAGACCAAGGTGAATTGTTATAATTTCTAAAAAATAATACTCAAAAAGCTGTTTATCATTGTAGTTTGCACTGTAATTATCATTATGGCTTATATGTGTCTTGCGTATTTTAGTCTTCTGGTCCACAGTCCACAGAAGCTGAATTTGCAATGTGTGCTGCTACCTGCTGCTTTCCGGCCCTTTTCCGCTCTCTAATCTGCACTAGAATTACCTGGCTGTCTCTCCTCAATCCTGATTTTGTATTCTGCCCTCCATTGCCCTAAACATATTTGATCCATTCACTTTGTCTTGTGGCACAAAACTGATTGAGGATGACTGGTTGTTTCCTGGCTGCTCCGATCCAGCATTAGCCAATCGGCAACAGGAAGTGGAGGAGGAGTTGGCCCAGGCCCGTGGACTCTGCCCACAGAAAAGCAGGAAGCCCAAATATTTCACCCCACGCAGCCTGCAGGTATGAACTAAAGTCTCTTGGTAAATTGCATGCAGATGAGTGACAAATTAAAGGAAATTGTTCTTAGTAAGGTGTTAGGTCACTGTGTGCTGCCAGAACAGCTTCAATGCACCTTGGTATTGATTGTAAAAATTGGATTACTTCTTACTGGAGCAGTGGAACGCCACTCTTCCAAAAGATATTCCCTCAACTGGTGTTTTGATAATGGTGGTGTCTAACATGCAAGTTCAGAAACTCCTTTTAACTGGCTTAAAATATGGTAACTGCAAAGGCTATAGCATATGTTTCACATAATTTTCATGCTCATCAAATTGTTCAGTGTATGGATGCCCTGTGAACGGGCCTATAGCCACTCACACAGCGAGTCCACTTGGATTTTTGCTTTAATTTGTCACTAAACTGTATTTAGTAGTTTTTTTATTTTATTTTATTTATTTATTTAAATTTTTTTTTTTTTTTTGGTGTGTTGCAAAGTTGAATTAAAAGAATAGTTTAGTAAGAAATGAGTCAAAATCATTTACTTGCCCTCATATCATTTCAGACTATGACTTTTTTCCTTCAAACTCAGTAGACCCTTAGCCCTCGGTTGCCAGTTTCTAGTTTCACTAACACATGCATTACATTCAAACATGGTGTGTAAAGAATATGCACTGTTTAAGGGCTGTCAGTGTAGTCAAAGGCTATTTCTTTTCACATGTTTTGTAACTGATCTTAAATTTGAAGTTTGAAGATGTGTAAAAATGCAAGAAGTCCATGCAGGTTTGGAAGGACATGAGGGTGAGTAGTTTATTTATTTATTTATTTATTGTCCTGATTTGCAGATTTGTGGGGGGTTTTTTACTCATTTGAAGTATTTTTCTTTTTCTTTTCTTCTTTTTTTTTTTTTTTTTTTTTGAGAAGTGGTGTGTAGTAATAGTAATAGTAGTAGTAATAATAATAATAATAATAATAATGCATGTTCTTTCTAT
This sequence comes from Spinibarbus caldwelli, assembly GCA_039654775.1. Lineage (NCBI taxonomy): Eukaryota > Metazoa > Chordata > Actinopteri > Cypriniformes > Cyprinidae > Spinibarbus > Spinibarbus caldwelli. The sequence goes on from CM077238.1 coordinate 23,840,233, forward strand.
TTCTTTCAACAGGAGGACTTGGAATTTCATAGTAGGCAACACCCAATAGGCCCCACTGATTGCGATGTTCTTGTGAATGGAGAGAACATGGGTGGATGGTGGCCACAGCACAGTGCTACAGATACAGGTGTGAAACCCACTAGACACTGTCCATGTTCTAAATGTTTGCTGTGTGCAGTTTTTGGTCTTGTTATTTTGATCACACTTCACTTGAGTGTGATGATCTCCATCTTTTTTTTTAATCTCTGTGCACCAACTAAGAATGGTTATCCAAGTTGATCACAATCACATTAAGAAATATGTAAATTGGAAGTGATTTATCATCTGATTATCTGAAGGTTTTTATGAGATTCTAGCCAACTTGTGTAAACTTCTGTGTCAACACAAAGACATAACTGTTATAATAAAATAATTTAATAACAGAATAGATAGCAACTACTAAATAATAAAATACTAAATCAAGGGTAAAGTGAATAATAAAATAAAGTGCATATGATGAAAAGTGCAAGTAACATTATCTTTTATTATTACATGCAGGGCTTGACATTAACTCCTGCCAACCCACCAAATGTGGGTAGATTTCAGCAGTGACGAGTAATACGGTCAATCCCACTAACCACTTTAGCGGGTTGAATTTTATATAGCTTACAGTAACAGAGCTTGTTTGGGACAACTGGATTTTTGAAGGGACAAGTGAAAGAGAATTTTACTTGCCCAACCGGACAACTAATCTGATTAAAATTCAAATTTTAGCGAGAATGATTCTGATTTTATTCCGTTTAAATGGCAATTGATCATGGATAATCAACAGTAACAAGGTCGTGCCAGTTAAGGCTCATGTAGCCTGTCTGTATGTGAAAGTCTCATGGAGAAATCAGAACAAATGAACGCAACTGCACACAGAAGAAACATACTTTGGTAAAAATGTAACTCTTAAGTTTTTATATTTATAACATAGCATAGTTAAGCAACATGACATGACCAAGAGAGTGAAGTTTTCCCTGAAAACCACGATACAAGATTTCAAACGAGTAGTTAATATACATTTTAGTACAATATTGTCAATGTTGACTGTTTTTGCTTGATTTGGTTAACAACAATAGTTCCAAATGGAGATCACAGCAGAACAGCCGTGCGTCTCTGAGCAATACAGCGGTGTTTTGTTACTGAACGATTGTGTTTTTGAATAAATCAATTGAGTCAATGATTCAGTAATCCATTCATAAAGACAGTCATTTGTTTCATTCTTGAATCAACAAATCGTTTGAATGAATGCCTTAATGACTTACTCATTGTCACTTGATGCCACCTACTGGTGGTTTACTTTCGTATTTAAAAGTAGCTTATCTTTGCATTTTTCCAACATTTTATGTTTGCATATTTAAAAAAAAAAAATAAAATTATACAGGAGTATCATCTCATTTATGCTCTTGTAATTTTGCAGTGTAAATGTATTCATGCTACATTTTAGCTTCATTAAACTGTGTGTAAATGCATCTAAATGCCACTTCAGCTGCTTCTGTTTCTTCTGCAGTGAAAAAGATAGCTTTTGTTAATACTAATTTAATTTGATTGGTAACAATATGGTCTTGTTATATTAAGTGAAATTATTAATAAAATGTAAGAATTTGATATGAAAGGTGACGCATGCATTTAATACAGTTAGAGGAAAAATGGCCTTTCAATATAGGCAAAAAAATGACCTGGAAATAGATTTAAATAAATCTTAGTATGCAGTTACTTCAGTCATATTAAACATAATTTCCCAACAACAAAATTGTGGCCAGTGAAAATGCTGAGTGGCTAGTAATTTTGGAAAACCACTTACCACAGTGGCTGGTGAGCAAAAAAGTTAATGTCAAGCCCTGATTACACGCCTCTGTGGAATACTCTATTCCGAGGTATGTTATTCCCTGATAACAGCCGGTAAAAACTACTAAAACAGGCTCATTCGGGTAACTTAAGTTGGGGCTATTCGCTTACTGGGAACATTATTTATTCGTGGAAGCTTTGCATTTGGTTGGCTAATTAAATATTTTATACTTATTTTATATAGTGATATGCTGTTCATTACACATTTAAGATTAACACAAAAATGAAACTAAATAAAAATTGATTGGAGACAGAGGTGAGAGTTCAAGGAAAATTGATAAATTGAATAAATTAAGATATATGCCATTTTTTCACTTGTTTAGATGGCTTGAGATCTGTTGTTGAGGAGCTTGAACTAGAGAGAAACCAACTGCAGGAACAGATTTTGGTCCTTGAGAAACAGTGCCAAGATCTTGAGGATCGTCTGCAACTTCAGGCTCGCATTGAATTACTACAGGTACACAGAAACTGTTTGGACTGTACGTATAACGGCGCTATCAATATCAGCTTCTGCAGTTACACTGCTTGCCAACTGACCCTTCGCTAAGCCTGCTCCCTCGCTTACTGCAGCTGTCAGTCACTAAATTATTGGATTGGATTGCCTCAGGAATCATTAAATAAAGTGGAAATGAATCAGGCCTAGTCACTTTATTTACCTTCTTATAATCTGCACAGAAGCAATTCGTTTGATCCATTTTTTTTTCCATCAAAAACCATCTATAATCCAACAAATGAGTCAACATAACATTTTTTTTATACATTATATAGATATTTTTGAGCCGCTAAAGCCTTTCCTATAACTAACTATAACCATTTCTGAAAAATATTGATAGTGAAAGGAAATGTTTAAAACCTAGGTGTGATTAATTTTCTTAAAAAATACAGCTATGAGTAGTTCCAAATCTGTTGACCGTTTTACAGTTCCATATCACTTTGCCAAAACATTTCAAACTACTGTATTACAAAGGCCATTTAAAAGATACTCATCAATTTCCATAATTTCCCTGCTAATAACTGCATGTCTATGGCTCGAGCCTCGAAAGAATTGGCAACGGAAGATTAGGATGGGATGCATAAGAAAGTAGTTCTACTATCAAGAACGTTTTAAGGACAAAAACTGGACAAATGTATTAAAGGAAAAAATGTAAACATAGACACAAAATACAAACATAAACTTACAAAATCTTACAAAGTAATAGATTGACAGCAAGAGTGGCTTATGTATGATTTGTCACTAATATTTTAAGGTGCTGGGGCTTATCAAAAGGTCAGTTTTAGCTGTTTCTAAAAAAAAAAAAAAATGCTGAGTGATGCAAGTCTTTAATTTTTCTTTAATTGTAGGGAAAACAAATATATTTATGACAGGTTGAATCATTTTACATCTCGCCATGAGTGTTGGATAGCCAGTTAATGACCTGTATATTGAGTGAACTATATGCAACACTCCTCTAACGCAGGCAACGTTTGGTATAGATGAAGGTGGTCGAGCATTTTCCACATCTCAGGTTTGTTTATGTTTGTGTAAGCTTCTGAAAGCACGTCTGAGCGTGGAAACTTCTCTTTGTACTGTACTTATCACTGTTTGTACTGTTTTAACACTGTCCCCTTCACACTATAAATAAGAGTGCAGTTCACACACAGGGTGTGTCAACAGTGGTTTTTAACCGTTTGAGTTAACCTAGGGCTGCATGAGTAGTCAAAAAATATAATTGTGATTACGGATATGGCTGCCAGGACTATGTAACTGTAAAAAGTAACCATTTTTACCTGGCATGCACATAAGTGATTAGTAATGCACTGGGTAAATAAGTTCAGACTGCTCATTTGTATACCGACATGGTTTATAGCTGTTAATGCACAATCACCATGTTGTGCATTTACTGTATAAGATTCAAACTGAAAGCATAAATCTAGGCTTTGCACTGCCCATTTCAGAGCAAAAAGCCTTATTGCTTCACTTGACAGCACTAAAACCAGCAGAGGATATACTTACTTGCCGACAACCCATCAAAATAAAAGTTTGCTGAGTTTAGGTTTGAAGATGATGATAAATTCATATTTAAAAAAGTAAAGAAATAAAAGGAAATGAAAATGTGAATATTAACATTGTATTTTCAAGTGTACTATTACATAATTTTACTTTTATTTAATACTCACTTTTAAAATATAATGGTATTATCACACTTCATTTTTATTCTAAAAAATGAAATAAATAAATAAAGCTATTATTAATTTATTTTTTATAGTAGGTCACACTATGTTCAGGGTGATTGCCAAACTGAATCTTCAGGTGCTCTCATGAGAACCAGACTGAGAAACTTATGTGCATCCCTGATTATAGCACGATATTGACGTGTACTCCAGTTGCATCAAACGATTATTGTAGATTATTGTGCATATATCCCATTTTTAGTAGTTTTTGTGAGAGTGCAGAACTGAGTCAGTGAGCTGACACTTTCGGCATACAATTTATTAATAATTTGAATATGTTGGTTTTTTTTTTATTATTATTGTGCTAAGACAGAGGCACCAAACTCAGTTCCTGGAGGGCCGCAGCCTTGCATAATTTAGCTTCAACCTTAATTAAACACCTGATTCAGATAATCAAGTCTTTCAAAATTTAGGTAAACAGCAGCTGGAGGTAAACAGCAGCTGGAATAATGCAAGTGAGCATTTCATTGTCTAGTGGTCATGATTTAATTTTGCAATTTCTGTATGGCATTTTTTTGAATATTTCTCATGGGCATTTAAATATTTTTGACTTTTTAATGCAAGTTAAATCTCTTTTTTGGGGACATTTTACCCATAAAAGGAAACCTGCTTAATAATTATACACACCTGAGTATAAGGCATTTTTCACTTCCAGCCGTTGTTAACAATTACATATCACTTATAAATGATTAAATACAAAATAGTAGTTAAGTTTGATGTGGTTTGGAATTAGTAAAATGTACTTGGGGGAAAAAAATATGGCCAGAATACCAACTTGCATAATAATTATGCATGTACTGTAATAATAATAATGTTTAAAAAATAAAAATCTGGGTTATAGTAAGACCCTTACAATTGAGGTGATGGGGTCACATTTTGGAGGATATAAGGTCAGCCATTAACCATTGAATTGGACAAGGTCCAAAATGCAGTATGAAAACAAATAGGTCTAAAACATCATTACTTAAAGGGGCTATGTGTAAGAATTTTCATGTATCAATCACTTTTTTTTATTGCTAATGTAACACAAATTAAAAACAAGACTTTCTTGGACATTGTTGGTTATCTATGAAAGCCTGTAGACATATTTTTATGTGAAGGGACATTTAGCTGGGCAAATCAAAAGCATGTGATGTTTACGCACATTCCCGACAGCCTCTCTTCTGTTCAGTGACACATAAAATGAATGCTTATGCAATGTTCAGGGTAATGCCAAAAGAGCTACTCTGTACTATAATGTCAATGTGTCGTGCATAGAAAATGGATTAATAGTCTCACATAGCCAGATCTATATAGTCTATAACAGGGATCCTCAAATCTGGCTCGTGAGATCCACTTTCCTGCAGAGATTAGCTCTAACCCTAATCAAACACACCTGAGCATGCTAATCATTGTCTTCAGGATCATTAGAAAAGGTGAGTTTGATCAGGGTTGGAGCTAAACTCTGCAGGAAAGTGGATCTCGCAAGCCAGATTTGAGGATCACTGGTCTATAGCCTCATATATACTTACATATACAGGTGCTGGTCATATAATTAGAATATCATCAAAAATTGATGTACTTCACTAATTCCATTCAAAAAGTGAAACGTGTATATTATATTCATTCATTACACACAGACTGATATATTTCAAATGTTTATTTCTTTTAATTTTGATGATTATAACTGACAACTAAGGAAAATCCCAAATTCAGTATCTCAGAAAATTAGAATATTGCGAAAAGGTTCAATATTGAAGACACCTGGTGCCACACTCTAATCAGCTAATTAACTCAAAACACCTGCAAAGGCTTTTAAATGGTCTCTCAGTCTAGTTCTGTAGGCTACACAATCATGGGGAAGAATGCTGACTTGACAGTTGTCCAAAAGACGATCATTGACACGTTGCACAAGGAGGGCAAGACACAAAAGGTCATTGGAAAAGAGGCTGGCTGTTCACAGAGCTCTGTGTCCAAACACATTAATAGAGAGGCGAAGGGAAGGAAAAGATGTGGTAGAAAAAAGTGTACAAGCAATAGGGATAACCGCACCCTGGAGAGGATTGTGAAACAAAACCCATTCAAAAATGTGGGGGAGATTCACAAAGAGTGGACTGCAGCTGGAGTCAGTGCTTCAAGAACCACTACGCACAGACGTATGCAAGACATGGGTTTCAGCTGTCGCATTCCTTGTGTCAAGCCACTCTTGAACAACAGACAGCGTCAGAAGCGTCTCGCCTGGGCTAAAGACAAAAAGGACTGGACTGCTGCTGAGTGATCCAAAGTTATGTTCTCTGATGAAAGTAAATTTTGCACTTCCTTTGGAAATCAGGGTCCCAGAGTCTGGAGGAAGAGAGGAGAGGCACACAATCCACGTTGCTTGAGGTCCAGTGTAAAGTTTCCACAGTCAGTGATGGTTTGGGGTGCCATGTCATCTGCTGGTGTTGGTCCACTGTGTTTTCTGAGGTCCAAGGTCAACGCAGCCGTATACCAGGAAGTTTTCTTCTTGCTTCCTGCTGCTGACCAACTTTATGGAGATGCAGATTTCATTTTCCAACAGGACTTGGCACCTGCACACAGTGCCAAAGCAACCAGTATCTGGTTTAAGGACCATGGTATCCCTGTTCTTAATTGGCCAGCAAACTCACCTGACCTGAACCCCATAGAAAATCTATGGGGTATTGTGAAGAGGAAGATGCGATATGCCAGACCCAACAATGCAGAAGAGCTGAAGGCCACTATCAGAGCAACCTGGGCTCTCATAACACCTGAGCAGTGCCACAGACTGATCGACTCCATGCCACGCCGCATTGCTGCAGTAATTCAGGCAAAAGGAGCCCCAACTAAGTATTGAGTGCTGTACATGCTCATACTTTTCATGTTCATATTTTTCAGTTGGCCAAGATTTCTAAAAATCCTTTCTTTGTATTGGTCTTAAGTAATATTCTAATTTTCTGAGATACTGAATTTGGGATTTTCCTTAGTTGTCAGTTATAATCATCAAAATTAAAAGAAATAAACATTTGAAATATATCAGTCTGTGATAATGAATGAATATAATATACAAGTTTCACTTTTTGAATGGAATCAGTGAAATAAATCAACTTTTTGATGATATTCTAATTATATGACCAGCACCTCTATACTTACAACTATCATAACAGTGTAATCTGTTGACATGATGCCAGAGCTTGTGCAAACATACTCATCGCTTTGATCAGATGTTTTATAACTATTGCTTTCTCACAACTGTCATTTTTATTGTGTTTGGTTTGTTATTGAGAAGAGAGAATACATATGCGTGAACACATTGTGTGCACAAGTTTGAGCATGAAGAACAAGTTGCTGGCTGCAATTCATTTAACAGCCACAGGTATCGCTAAAATATCGCTAACTCTACATATAGCCCCTTTAAGTTGACTTAAAGAACTTAAAAAGAACTGGGCCCTTTTTCACTTGGTACAACTCTTGGAACATGTCAAAGTTTCTGAGTTTGTTTCTTTTAAAGAGGATTTGAGTGTGAAAACACCCAAATGACAGCAAACTAGTTTCCAGCTTATTTTTAATGTGTATTAATTGGTATTCTTACAGTATTTGAGGGCAATAATCAGCAATTCTGATTTTTGTCATCATCATGCAGCCCTAGGTTAAGCACACATTTATCTATAACGACATGACACGCAGTTGGGCCGTGTGGTGGATTTTCGCTGTTTTGTTTGAATTGTTGTTATGATCTGTCATCTTCCTATCCATCAGAATGAATCTGAGCGCCTGCAGGCACAGGTCGCCAACCTTCGCAGTCAGCAGATAAGAGACACAGAAAAGCATCAGCTACTCATTGCCAGCCTGAACAAACAACTCAAAGGGTAATTATTTAAAATTAGGCCCTGAGGTCTAATTGCAGAAACATTCCAACTCAGATTCTTGTCTGTTTTGTAGCCATGGTAATCTCATTTATACACTGTGCTGTGTTTATAGCAGAAAAAATAATTTTTAACATATCTGTTGAATCAGACTGAGCAGCACACAGGAGTGTCTGGAGTCCTCGCTCATGGAAAAGGAGCACACGCTTGCCAGAACCTCAGAGAAACTGGAATTTATTGACAGTCTGAGAGAGGCTTTAGAGACAAAAGAAAAACAAAACCAAGAAACAACTGAAAAACTGCTTCAGACTGAACACAATGTGAGTAAATATGAACTGTACTGTAATATTGAGCACATATTTAACAAGATGACATCTAGATGATTGGGCATATATTGATCTTTATTTCAGCTTAATAGGGTAAACGTACCTATTAAGCTCACCAAAATCTACGTTTTCAGTGCACAAGATATTGGTTTCAGTACAAAAAGTTGTTAAAATATTAATCTCTCACACAAAAATATTGAATTAAAAATTTAAATGACAAAAGCATTTCATTTAAGACATGCATCATTAAATGCAAAAAGTCTGGCTGTGCTTAATGGTTACATTTCTGTACCCTTTAAGCACACCCCTGTTCCCATTAAGCTCACATCATGTTTTATTAAAAATTCTTGTTTATTTTAAACAACCTTTTTAAAGAATAATTGAATTTTTTTTTTTTAAGGTACAAAGTCAATCACAAAAAAACAACACTAAAATCAAGCAACAAGGCATTCAATTTGATCAGTTATATGTTCATAATGAAGTGTCATTTAAGCACATTGCAACATCTATACTAGTCTGCCTTCAGCTAAGTAACACACATTCAAAAATCAAATGAAACAAACCAATAAAACATTTCATTCGTGGGGATGAACACAGAAACTAGCCTCATTATGAAGCCTCTTATTAAATGGATGTCAACTTATCTATAGTCTCTTAAGGCTGGAATACACTACACGATTTTTGCCCCGATTTTCCACCGATTTACAATCTGGAGAAGTTGATGCTAGTTGGCAAAGGCTAGAGCCAGTCTGTAGATTTGAGTTGACAGAATACATAGAAAATGTGTGGCAACCATCAGGTAATATTTAAAATCTAATGAAGTATTAACATAGACGTTCAATGTGGAAGAGCTTTAAGGGAGCACACTGAACTTGGAGCAGAAACAATTTTTAATAAATTTCATGTAATATTTATTAAAACGACAAGATTTGGTCATGTATTAAGTTCATACGTATTTTATTATGAACAGCTATTATTAATATCTATGAAAATATGTAAATAAGAGATCTGTTTTGCTCTCTGCTGTTTCAGTAGAGAGCTTCAAATGGGCCTTTTTACACTTATACTGTGTGAGAAAAATGTTAGGCTGGTCAATATCACTGTAGGGTGCCTTTTAGTGTCCTGTACATAAATAACTCATTTGCCATGATAACTTAACCTAAAAATGACTATGAAAAGGGTGTGTTATATTAGGCTAAGTTTTTATATTCATAACAAAAGCATTACTTGGCTCTTTAGATACATTTTCTAGATTTTTTTTTGGTTTTGTGTAAGAGGATGCGTGCTATTTTGCAATGTCCCATGCACTGCTCATTAAATTTGAATGAGAGTAGAATACAGTCAAATCATAAAGTTAAAAAATTTTGTTCTCTATTAATATTTTTGTTAAACTCAATTTGAGTGTATTGATCATTTGGTAATAAAAACGGTATCTTTATTTATTAAAAAAAGAATATAACAGCTTATAACAGCTTATATCATTGTGACTGAGGATGTAATTACATTATTTATTATTATTATATTATTTTTTTTAGAAGTTGAATAAATGTTTCATTGTCATATTTTGTCATGATTTGTGTGTTCTGCTTTGTGTGTCCACACCGTCATCTTGATATTTTACAATAATATTTTAATAATAATTCAAAAATATCTATATAATGCAGTGTGTTCAATAGCTAGGTGTGGGGGCAATAACATGCAAACAAAAAACTGCATCCAAATATAACAGTTTTCTCCAAATAAGAAAAAAATACGTGTGCGAATTGAATGAGTTTCTGTAAGAACACATGGTTTACATAAAATTGTTTATGTATTTATAATTTGAAAGCAAACAAATAACCCTGTTTAGGAAAGGGACATCATACCTTTCAGAAAATATAATTTGCATCTTAATTTTGCAATGAAAATGTATTTAACAGTAATATATAAGTCCATGACAGGGTGGACATATCTTGTGGTTTATGCTTCAAATAATTAATTATCTAAAAAAAAATTATCTAAAAAACGATTAATTATCTAAAAAAAAAAAAAATGTGTGGGAGCTCAGCTAATTTGTTTCTATAGTACTTGAGTGTCTATTATTTATGATATGACATAAAGCGAATGGGAAATTTAAACCAAACTTTTTGAGTATTGAAGGACACTCTATGGTGATATTGACCCAGGCATCAAATTATAAGTATAGCCTAAATGTAAATTATTTTTAAATGAAATAATAGGCTTTTATATTGACACTGTACTAAAGCAAAAAGCAAATATAAGAAAATATTATCTGGAAATATGCATTTATTTGTATTTTCTTACCTACTTGCATAAAATTTTACATTTTTATATATAATATGTATATGTGTGTGTGTGTATGTATGTATGTATGTATGTATGTATGTGTGTGTGTGTGTATATATATATATATATATATATATATATACATACATACATACATACATACATACATACGTACATACATACAGGTGCATCTCAATAAATTAGAATGTCGTGGAAAAGTTCATTTATTTCAGTAATTCAACTCAAATTGTGAAACTCGTGTATTAAATAAATTCAATGCACACAGACTGAAGTAGTTTAAGTCTTCGGTTCTTTTAATTGTGATGATTTTGGCTCACATTTAACAAAAAAACCCCAATTCACTATCTCAACAAATTAGAATATGGTGACATGCCAATCAGCTAATCAACTCAAAACACCTGCAAAGGTTTCCTGAGCCTTCAAAATGGTCTCTCAGTTTGGTTCACTAGGCTACACAATCATGGGGAAGACTGCTGATCTGATAGTTGTCCAGAAGACAATCATTAACACCCTTCACAAGGAGGGTAAGCCACAAACATTCATTGCCAAAGAAGCTGGCTGTTCACAGAGTGCTGTATCCAAGCATGCTAACAGAAAGTTGAGTGGAAGAAAAAGATGCACAACCAACCGAGAGAACCGCAGCCTTATGAGGATTGTCAAGCAAAATCAATTCAAGAATTTGGGTGAACTTCACAAGGAATGGACTGAGGCTGGGGTCAAGGCATCAAGAGCCACCACACACAGACATGTCAAGGAATTTGGCTACAGTTGTCGTATTCCTCTTGTTAAGCCACTTCTGGGGCGTCTTACCTGGGCTAAGGAGAAGAAGAACTGGACTGTTGCCCAGTGGTCCAAAGTCCTCTTTTCAGATGAGAGCAAGTTTTGTATTTCATTTGGAAACCAAGGTCCTAGAGTCTGGAGGAAGGGTGGAGAAGCTCATAGCCCAAGGTGCTTGAAGTCCAGTGTTAAGTTTCCACAGTCTGTGATGATTTGGGGTGCAATGTCATCTGCTGGTGTTGGTCCATTGTGTTTTTTGAAAACCAAAGTCACTGCACCCGTTTACCAAGAAATTTTTGAGCACTTCATGCTTCCTTCTGCTGACCAGATTTTTAAAGATGCTGATTTCATTTTCCAGCAGGATTTGGCACCTGCCCACACTGCCAAAAGCACCAAAAGTTGGTTAAATGACCATGGTGTTGGTGTGCTTGACTGGCCAGCAAACTCACCAGACCTGAACCCCATAGAGAATCTTTGGGGTATTGTCAAGAGGAAAATGAGAAACAAGAGACCAAAAATGCAGATGAGCTGAAGGCCACAGTCAAAGAAACCTGGGCTTCCATACCACCTCAGCAGTGCCACAAACTGATCACCTCCATGCCACGCCGAATTGAGGCAATAATTAAAGCAAAAGGAGCCCCTACCAAGTATTGAGTACATATACAGTAAGTGAACATACTTTCCAGAAGGCCAACAATTCACTAAAAATGTTTTATTTTTTATTTTTTATTGGTCTTATGAAGTATTCTAATTTGTTGAGATGGTGAATTGGTGGGGTTTTGTTAAATGTGAGCCAAAATCATCACAATTAAAAGAACCAAAGATTTAAACTACTTCAGTATGTGTGCATTGAATTTATTTAATACACGAGTTTCACAGTTTGAGTTGAATTACTGAAATAAATGACCTTTTCTACAACATTCTAATTTATTGAGATGCACCTGTGTGTGTGTGTGTGTGTATATATATATATATATATATATATATGTATGTGTATGTAATTCAAGGGGTGAACAAAAATATAACACAAATTCTTAGGAATTACAACCATTTTTTTACACAGTCACCCCATTTTCAGGGGCTCAAATGTAATTGGACAAATAAATATAATCATGAATAAAATGTTTATTTTTGATATTTTATTTAGAATCCTTTGCAGGCAATGACTGCCTTAAGTCTGGAACTCGATGTAGAAATAACGAAGGAATAGCCCACGCCTGTCCATGAAACAGCTTTTGAGTCAACTCTCCAATTACTTATGGTCCCTTAAAAAAGGGGGGTGGTACATATTAAAGAGCTGCAGTTCCTTAACCTTTCCTCCAATTTTGATGTGAATACCCTCAAATTAAAGATCAGAGTGTGCACTTTAAACCCACATTCATTATATAACAGTGACTTGAATATGTTTTGGTCAGCAGCTAAAATAATAAAAGTTGTGCTGTGTCCAAATAAAACACCTCTCCACCACTCAAGCAATACTTAACACCTCTTCACCACTCAAGCGAATGTAAATAATGTAATAAATATTAATGTGGGTTTGTGATTTTTACAAGCAATTTAGAGCTTTTTGCATTCAGTATCTGTTTTAGTTTTTAAACAGTTTAGTCCAGACCCAAGAATCAAGAACAGTGTCACACATTTAAGAAAATGACTTGCAGTATATGTGATTTATTGAATCGCATCTGAGTAATTGAGACTACCTTCCCATGCAGCTGGCTGAAGTTACAAAGACATGCAGCACCTTTGAGAAGGAAAACTCAGAGATGAAAGCAACTGTTGCAGATCTGACACTCAAACTCAGTGTGCTGAAAGACAAGGTAACATCTTACAGACATGATTGTTCACTGGCTCCCATTTCACTTTTTTTTTCACAATTACATTGACAAAATATAGTATTTGATTAAGTTGATTAACATATCTTTACATTCCATTTTCTTGTTTCAGGTCCAGAAACAAGAGACAACTATAGAATCATTACAGAATGATCTGGTTCAAACAAACGATGATCTCGATAGACTGAACACTGCTCATCTGGAAGAAAGAGCACAACTGGTTCATGACTTGCAGAGCTGTGAGCGTGAAATAGATAGACTTCAAGATGTCATCACTGATAAGGACAAAGATATATTAGCACTAACATCCAGTATATCAGAATATTCCGAGCAAATTCACGACCTAAAACAGGAAATGAAATTCAAAGAGAATGTGCTGACTAAAATTGAACAGGATGTTCAAATCTTTAGAGACCCACAGCTTTCTGATCAACAGTTCTTTAATGTCCTAGTACCTCAGCTGGTTGAACAGTTAAAGAGAACTGAAACTGATCTAAAAGTATTGAAAAAAGATGGTGAGTCGAAGAGTAATGAAATTAAAGAATTAACAAAGCAAACAGAAGAGGACAAGAAAACAATTCAGGATCTCCGCATGGAAATACAGAAGATGAATATGAATCTCAAAGACCAGCTATTGGAAAGAGAACAAGTGCGTGAAAAAGACTCTTTCCAGGATGAACGTAATAAGTTGCTTGCTGAAGTCAGCAAATATAAAAGTGAGCTTTTAATGTTCTCTGGAAAACTTCAGGAGCAGGTTGAATGTCAAGAACAGCTTAAGCAAGATGTCCAAGATAAGTCAAAGATAATATCTGTATTGGAGGATAAGCTGAAGATCATTCAAGAGGAGACAGTAGCTGAGAGAGAGAGATTTAACAAAGAACTTAAGACTCAAAATGAAGCCAAAGAAAACCTTGAGAAAGACTTGTCTGATAAAATTGAGAGTATTAAATCGGTGAATAATAACAATCAGGAACTTCAGGAATCGCTTGAGCAGACTTCGGGAGAGCTTGCAAGACAAAAGCAGCTCCTGGATAATGCTAAGGAGCAAATGCAAGCTGTACAAGATCAGAATTACAACTTGCATTTACAAGCCGAAAGTCTCACTAATGAGAATTGTCAACTGAAGAGGGAAATTGAGGCTAGCGTCCAGTCCCTCTCTGATGTTTCAGAAGAAAAGAAAAGACTGGCAAGCAAAATATCTGAAGTTGAAGAGCAGCTTTCAGAAAGTGTTAAAACAATAGAACACTTGCAAAGAGATAAGGAAGAGCTAACACTCAAAGGAAATGAATTGAACAAAGAACTTGAGCAAAACAAACAGTCAATGGCTAATATTTTTTTAGAAAAAGATGGCATTGTTAGACTGCATGAGACATTGTGCAGGCAAAATCAACAATTACAAGAAATGTTTGAAGAGAAACAAAAAGAAGTGTTTACACTAGCCCAAGTTGTTTCTGAAATGAATAACAAGGTTACAGAAACACTTGAAGAAAACGAAAAACTTGCTTCTAAAATTGCTAGTCTTGATGAACAGAATAAGTACCTTCAGAAACAAACAAATGAACAGGTGAAGTCACTCACAGAAACAACTAAGGAGAGGGAGGATCTACAAAACAAAATCCTAATTTTTGAAACACAAGATGTGGAAAACCGTAAAATCATAGAAGGCTTGCTTAAACAAAAGGAAGATTTGCTTTTGCAAGTAGAGGAGCACAAAAATATAGAAAAGAAACTGCAGTCTGGAGTTGAGACCTTGCAGGAAAAGTCTTTAGAATGTGCAGCCCTCTCAAAATGTCTCGGGGAGACCAAAGAAGAAGTATATCATCTGAGGAGAGAACTTGAATCCACCACTTCTCAAGTCCTTCAATACAAACATATTGTTTTTGAAAAAGAAAAGACCTTAACAGACCAAAGTACACAACTGGAAGCTTATCAGCACCAACTCAAGCAATTACAAGATAGTGTTTCTATTCTTCAAGAACAAGCTAATAATCATAAATCAGGTCTGACAGAGAAAGACACACTGCTGCAGAAAGAATCAAATTCATGTCGTTTGCTACAAAATGAACTTGGTCATGAAAGAGAACTTGTTTTTACCCTTCAACAAGAGATGAGTTCTCTGAAAATGGAGTGTTCCAGACTGAACCAGACTTTGGAAGTGAAAGAAAGCGCTTTAAGACAGAAAAATCTTGAATGCCACAATCACTCAGAGGAATTGTACAGAAGAAATGAGTCTGTGCTTTCACTAACTAGTCAGCTTGGTATTATGAATGAAAATATTGTGAAGCTTGAATCTGATAATGCACATTTAAAAGGCACTTTAGAGGAGCATTTAGCAGAAAATGTAAGATTAAAAGAGGAGCTCAGACAGAAACAAATAGAGGTTGTGGAATATCAAGATAATGTACTGGCAATGAATGACCAAAACATTATAATTAAATCTGAACTGAAGAATTCGGTGGCAGAAATATGTAGACAACAAGAGATGACCACGTCCCTACGAAATGAATTGGAAAGTAAAAGAGTCGAACTGGCATCTTTGGCAGAACATTTAGAATCCAAACACTCTCAACTTGAAGCTTTACAACTTACTCTGCAAGGGAAAGAGGACGTTTTCAGGACACAGGAGATGTCTGTAAATAAGATGCAAGTCAAACTGTTGGAAAGTGAAAGCCAAATCACCCAGAAAATAACAGTGATCTCTGAGCTACATGAAGAAGTTCAGAATTTGCAGACAGCTTTGCAAGAAAAAGATAAGTTGCTGATAAATAAAGATAAAGAGTTTTCTCTGGTTAAAAAGACATTAATGGCACAATCAGAATCATGTGAAGCCAGACTGAAATTAGAAATGAACGAAATTGCTAAATTTCAAGAAGAGTTAAAGAGCTTACAAGAAAAAAATAACCATCTCATTAGCATCATTAATGAAAAAGATTCTTTATTGATGCAGGAGAAGGAAAAGTGTCTGCACTTGCAAGGTAGTGCATCAGAACTGGAAAACACAGTTTCACAACTAACCTGTCAAATAGAGCGATTAACCTCAGAGATCACACAGCTCAGGGAAACACAAACTGAGAAGGAACAAGTCACGTTTGCTGCTCAATCACGAATGCAGAAACTGGATGAACTATACAAGAAACTTCAAGAGGAATACGATTTGACCAAACAAGAGTTGCTTAAAGTTATCAATGAAAAATCATTAAAGGAAGAAGAGATCTGTAAATTGGTCTTGGAAAAAGAAGAGATCTGCAGAAATTCCAATGATCAGATTCAGAGAATTCAGGACCAGCTACAACATCACATGTGGCAATCCAGCAAAGTGGAAGAAAACAAGAAAATGGAGAGAGAGAAACACCATATCCTGGTTAGTGTTAAATACCTAGATAGATACACTTAACTGTGTGACAAAGTGATCCATTAAAGATGCAATTATGATGTGTGTATTATGTCCCAAAACTTGTCTACACACTCAAAAGCATGTACTTTTTCTTCACAAAAAGAGTACATATTTTTAGGGCATAGTTTAAGGAGGTGAATGATGATGCAGAAACATTTTAGTTTTTTAGGGAGATTTTAGCTAATTTGGTCTCAGCACTCAAAAAAAAAAAAACTTTTCTTGTTTTACCAAAAAAAAAAAACTGTATCTTCAGGAGTCCATGGCTTTGCAGGGAAAAGATGCGTCTACAGAACACTGGGTCCAGTTGCATAGCCATCTGCAGCACTGCCAGCAAGAGATCCAGCAAAGGGATTTTAGCCTCCAGCAACTCAACATCAAGGTATACATCCAAATGTTCCATCTGGAAAGCAAAAGAAAGTGTTATATTTACTGCCATGAATTGTTTTCCTTTATATCTTTACATGTATTATTATCCTTTTATATCTACTAGTTGCAACAGGCAATTGAGGAAAAGGAAGGGGTGTCCTCCCAGTTAAGCACCGTTTCCAAGATGCTCAGAGACACACAGCAGACTGTTAGTGAGCTCCAGAATCGCTGCTATTGGCAGGAAAGACAATTTCAAAACCAGTATTCTCACACACAGGTGAGTTTTTCTTTCTGTAAAGGTAGAGTCTAACCATTCCAGTTTGTCCAGTAAAGTTTAGGTGCCTTTCCATTTGAATTTACATATTTTTTTGTCACTGGGTTGTTGGCTAAAAGATAACATGAATGACAGATCCTTACAGTGTCACTGGATATGAGGTTGTTGGCAATTGTGGCGTTAGCTGAATATTGATATGTATTTTTTGATTCTTTAAATTCTATAATGAACATTGTTATTGCAAGTATCTAGTTGAAGAAGATTAATATCAGCTGATCAATAAATGTAACCTGTGTCATATAGATAAATAAAAGTTTTCAAAAAACTCACTAAACTGCATCGTTTCAGTCCTGTTGATAAATTTTAAAATTAAAATTTTCATAATGTTCCATGTAGGAAGGTTCCTTCCTTGTATCTGATTTTATGAGTATCATAATTGGTTCAAAAGTCAGTGGTTAAAAATTCTGATTTATTTATTCATTTTTTGATGTTAATTTAAAGGCAGTGTGCACACAGAGGTTCAGTAATCACATGACTTTTTCGTGCTTTAATCGAAATGGTGGCACTGTCACCAAACTTTACAATGTATACTCAGGTCATGCTTCCTATGAAGCCTACTAGTTTCCGTATATATACGCAAGTGTTGCCTCATTTCCTGTTTTGGCTCAACGTTGTTAACTTTTCATCATTTTAACTTTTAAACAGTCCAGCAATAAATTTTGATGAACAAGATTTGTAAAAGTTTTAATGCCAGATTTCATCATTTTTAGCATATATTGCCATACACACCCAGCCAGATGAAGAATAAGAAGAAGAAATCTGACAGAAAGAACTGGTGCGACAACAACTCTAGTGCTTGGCCCTGAAAAAGGAACTGATATGATAGGGCCTTGAAATGAATTTATAATCAAGTCTTGTATATGTTTAAGTTTGTTCATTTCTCAACAGGGTTCAGTCTACACAGAAGTCCCACCAGGAGCCCCTCAGGAACCAATCAGTGCCGATTTGAACGCAAGTGGATCAGATAGTGGAGATCTCAGGATGAGGTTTGACAAACAGACAATGTTTGTAGATGACTCATGTTGTAAGCTTTTTGTGTGATACTCTCTTAAATGTTTTGTCCAGGCTGGCTGAAGCAGAGTTTCATCTGTCTCAGTTAAACTCCAGATTAGAGGAGGAGAAATCAAGGAGAGAGGTTGCAGAGGAAGCCATGCGGTTAACGGAACAGAAAGTTAAGAGGTACAAGAGAAAATTTCATTTAATCACTTTTTTAAAAGCTCATAATATAAATCACAGAACAAGTGGTGTGCACTAAAGTCCACTGAAGCTGGAGAATGAGCAAATAATATCTGTAAAATGTTAGCACAATATGCTTATGATCTTCTTAGGGAGCAGGGCCTTGGAGCATCCAACCCAGTCTTGCATGAATCAGCATGAGTGGCTTAACATTCTGGAACAGCTCAATAGGGAAGCCTACCTTCTCTGTAAACTGGAAATGAAATAGAAGTGATTTTACCAAACGCTATCAAATAAAAAGCTATTTAATCACAATACTTCTCCTAGCATGCGAGATTGGAAAGAATGAAACCCTCTATCCCTTTAGCATTTGGGCATCCTGTTGTACTTTGTAGAGAATCAAATCAAATCCAGCTTTCCCCTGTAACCCATGTTGTTCTGCAGCTTCTGAAAGGATCATAATATTTCAGGAGCATCCCTTGGCATAGGTCACAGTCACTCTTGAGGTCACAGTGCTGTTTGGTAGGACTGTTACACCTCAAGCATTTCTTATACACCCTTTCTGTCGCTTTTTCATTTTGTGTTGTCAGATTGGTGTCTGACATTTTGTGGTGTAAGATTAGAAAGGTAGGGGTGTGCGATATTGACAAAAAAAAATATCTCAATATTTTCTGGGATTTTATTGATAAAGATAATTAGACGATATTTTGCTGAGTGTGTTATTGTACTGATATCTTAAGGACTGACATGGACAGCTGACTCCTAAATTTTTTGATATTCTTCATATTCTGTGTGGCGGTCAGTTCATAGCAGTGATAGAAATTAATCTTTTCCAGTAAGTTGAAATTGATTTTTACCTTTTATGGGCATTTTTACCTTTATAAAGCCATTTTTTCTAAAAGTGTGCATCATCTTTTGAGTCAAATTCTTACATTTAATCAGTCAATTGTAATAATAATAAATTTAGGCTGTTACTAAACAAATGAAATCATTATCAAGAAAATTAATCTTTGCAGAAGTTGCATATGAAGTGGCATTTAGATCTATTTATACGTTAATTCAGCTCAGAGGGACATGGAACGCTTTAACCTGCAGTTATAAATGCATAAATAATGTTTTGATATTTTAAACATGAAATGTTGAATACTGATATTTGAAATTATTTACAAAATGAGAAGATGCTTTAAATGAGAAATTAAAATCGCCAGCAGATGGCAGCAAGTCACTGTTAATAAGTGAGTCATTGCGATTGAACCGAATCATTTAAACGGTTGATTCATTCAGGAACGAAACACCATCATGTTGCTCAGAGATGCAAAACAGTGCTGTGGCTGTGTTTTGAATGTTTTTGTCGGCGAAATAGAGCAAAAACAGACAATATGGTGTCTAATACGTAAGTCTCTTGATATTGACTTATTGTTTATTGAACTGTTACATAAAATCAATATCACATTTGTAACCATGCTGATTTAAGAAAAAACTGCACTCTTTATGTGATATTAACTATATGAATTGATATGAATATATACATTTTCTGCCCCTTATTTTGAATTATGTGATCATTCTTAATGCATATTAATAGAATGAATGAATACATGAACTGAATCATGTAGTGAAAGAACGCAGTCTGAATGCGCATGCGCACTTAGTCTAATCAGACTTCATCATGTTGTTTGGTTTTTGCAATATATTCAATAATGTCATGATGTCTCACAAGTTCAGTATTTGCACTAAACCTGTGCAGATTTGGCTTGCATAAACTTCCCCAAGAAATTGAGTGAACATAACTTGCGAAAAATAACCCACCAAATTGGCTAGTGATTTGACATCGTTACCCGCCACAGCTGATTTTTACCCGCATTTGGCGGGTTGGCGGTTAATTTCAAACCCTGCTGCCAAGTAATGTAAAGTATGGGCCTAGATCAAGGCAGCCTCTGACATTGTTCACCCTCAACGTGAACTGCATCTGGGCTGAACTTCATCATCAGGGTCCAAAGTCTTCAATATGTTCATGAACACTTGACATTCATGAATGGCTGCTGTATCTTTACACTCAATTTCTGGGAAGTCCTTAACGGTGCCGGTCTTGTCTAAGGCAATGTGATGGGGCTGCCCTAGTCTCATATAGCCAGACCTTCAGACTGATGGCAGAAGGTCTAGGAACCTTGACCATTTTGAATCGCGTTTCGTTTTGTGCCGCATCATGTTTAGGGGCGTCACAATAACAGACCGGTGTGTAAAACTCCTGGACTTATTGTAAAGAGTCTGTGCCGCTAACTTTACATATTTCCCATATTTTTGAAAATCCAGCATTTAGTAGATCCTAAATGCTCAGTGGCACAGTTGTAAACATGACAGCTTTCTTCTTTCATGAGGCGGTTTGGCATCAAGGCATCTTTGTTTCCAGGTAGAACGTTGTTAAAAAAAATCGGATCGGGTTCGATTTTCTGTATTTTCGCATCCGTAGCAAGCATTTTGAGAGGTGTTTTGACAATTCAGAGCCCTGCTGTACAAGCAAATGCCAAAATCCAGAATAGCGATTGTCAAGTTCATCCACTTCATCTTGCAGCACAAAGCACTGTAAAGATCCTTGTATCCACTGTAAAGAATCCACACTGAGTTCACAGAAATTGGTGGTCTTATTTTTAATACGTGGCTCTAGTATCACTAGCAAAGCATCAAAATGAGCCTCTGACATCCTGAAGTAAACTTTCAATCGCCCGTGATAATCCCGCTGCTCCTTAACAAAATCATCCTCACTGCTGGAAGACTCCATTTAGTACTGCTTTGCGAATTTTTTCGCAACGGATTGACGAATCATTAGGATGACGAATACGAAAAAACGCAAACGAAAATTTCGGACTCAGTGTGCAAGGACCTTTACAATTGCTAGAACTTTCACCATGGATTTTTAACTGGTAGACCATTGTTGCTTGCGAAACAATGGTTGGCCGTGGTTGGAAACGTGCAGATTAAGGGGTGGTAATATTATAACAAGATCCCCTTTCTACTTCACAGGGGGAGTGAAATCTGATGCGCTCATTTTTTCACAAGCTTGTAGAGAAAGGCTTACCAATAAATTTACTGGGTTAATCTTTTTCACATTTCCTGGTTTGGTAGATGCACCAGGGACCTGATTATAGCACTTAAACACAGAAGTCGTCAGATTTTCATAATATGTCACCTTTAAAAGAAAAATATTGCATCACCAATGCATACATTTTTTTGTGTTAATAACTGATACCAACTTTGCTAGTGTTTTGTGCACCATTTCATACTCACTGTTGTGTGTGTGTTTCAGCATGGAGTCAAACCAGTTACGGCATTCTCAAAGGGACTGTAGTATTCAGCTAGAAAGAGATGAGGAACAGTATGAAGATGTTGTTCTTCGCCCAAGCCGGCACCTGCACAAGGTACTTCATGTATAAATTAATGTATAAATGAAGCTTCCAGTCATTGCCCCCAGCTATTAACACTATTAAAACCCATTCAAAGTGGTCAGCTTGTTCATTCTTAAAAGAATTACAGTTGCAATTTAAAGAGAGAGAGAGAAAATCAAGAGATTCACGTACTTTCAAACCTACCCTGTCAGTGATCATTCTTTGTCTTCATTGAAAAGTTCAACTGTTTGTGTGTTCATTAGTCAGAAAGTATTTGTTTTTAATTTTGATTTTAGATGAAGATGAGACTTCATAATGATTAGGGCTGTTAAGCAATTAAAATGGTTAATCAAATTAATTACATAATGTGGCGAAAAATCAAGTTATTTGCAATTGAATCTCTCATCAAATTTGGCTAAGAAATTACCCACAAAAGTAAATTTAAAGTCATTGTGTAAAAGTAGAAATGCATCAAATTGGCCTTACAAAAAATAGCTTTAGAAAGAAATATTTTATTTGATTCAACAGAAATTGTTATGCATAAACATTTAGGCTACAATGGCCAATTGGTTTTTAAATATATATTTACAGGCTGTGTACTGCAGCTCAGAGGAAACATGAATGCATTTACAGTCCAATTATAATCAAATAGATAATCCCATGAGATGAATGGTTTTTAAATGGGTATTAAAGGGATAGTTCACCCTAAAAATTTAGAATTGTCGTCACTGAAAGAAAGCAAGCCATACAGGTGGTTGAGTAAATGCAGCCCTGCAGAGTTTAGTTCCAACCCTGCTCCAACACACATACCATGTTGTATAAAATCGGTAAACAGCACTCTTGTGATATTGTACTCATTACTCATGTGATATTACCGCTATAATATGAGACAAAAATCATACAGGGTCTTTTTTGCCCCTACATCTTGGATTTTAGGGGCATATAACTGCATTCTCTAGGCTACATCATGCAGTGAGTTGGTTTCCTGCATGTTTGTTACCAAATATAAGATGACATAGGTAGGTCTGGTGAGGGTGTGTTAAATGCGTCAATAGTTTCAATGCATTACTTTTCCATAACTAATTAATTAAACACATTAAATCGACAGCCCTAATTATGAGTAATCATTCCAGAAATCCAGGTAATTCCAAAGGGTTCACAAACTCTTTCTTGCAACTGAAATTCCTGAATCTGAAGCTACAGTAACTTTCACATTTTTGCTTACAAGTGAACTCACATGCTGTAGTAATGCTCAATATCAGTTTTAAAGGTGCCTAAATGTTGATATGGTATTATTTATTTTATTTTTTTTAGATGAAGAGTGGGGTTCACTTGTGCCAGCGTTGGTTCAAAGGAAGGAGCGTATACTGCTGTTCCAAACTGCTGCCATCTAGGGGGAAGTCACGCTACATATTCATGGGCTATCTTCTTATGCTTCATGTGCTGGTTTTCGTGTGCCTCAGTTGGTCCCTTTAGAAAACAATTGTCATCAAAATCACATTTGCACAAATAGAAGATCTGAAAAAAAACTGCTGTGGGCAGTGAAAGAGAGAGGCCCACAGTCCAGGCGCTTCCGCTTACTGTGATGCATCAAATAATCAGTGTAGGAGCTTCCCTTTAGCTGCTCACTCAAGTAGTGTAAATAAAAATGGTGAACTGTGATTTTCTGAGACATCAACCTTGATCTGAAACTTACTATGTTTCCATATAGACTTCAACACCAGCACAGATGGCCATTAGAGTTTGGATTATCTTATGTAATTGCTATGCACTGAAATCTTAAATTTAGTTAAGCAGTTGTTTTTCACGTTCTACCATCAAATAAACCGAAGATGAATGTCTTGTTTGTCTGCACTGGAAATTAACATGAGATCAGAAAATAATTTAATTGTTGTATGTGTACAGAGAATATTGAGTTAATGTGCAAACTTTTAGAAGTTGTTACACTGTAAGCAAGCAAACTAAAACTGTTAGAAGCTTTACTATGAATCTGATTACTGGAATTAAAATTATGGTTTTGGAATTGAAATTAAATTATGGTTTATTTTGAGGGTTGATTGTTTCTGTGGAATTTATTTATAGTATGAAACTGGCTGATGTTTGCTTGCAGAGCCATAAAGTTATATTATTGTGTAAAGCACTACATGTTTTGCAACACTGTATATCTGTGGAGTATGATATGAGAAAAAGAGTGAATCTTTGTTGAATTAAACTACTGAGACCTTCCATGTGTCTGCACAACTTTTTTAAACACAAAATAAGCACTAAGATTTTTGCTATTAAGTCATAATAAAAATTTGAGATAGACATTTAGTGACCTTCAGTTAAATCATGTGTACTACATTTGATTTCTAAGCTATTATCGATTTCTATTGCTATTATTGGTAGGACTTAGAAATCAAATGTAGTACACATACATTTGATTTCTAAGTCCTACCAATAATAGCAATACAACTGTCTGAAATTTTTTAAGTGCTGAATATCGGTGTAATCGGTGTTTATTTTTCACTTACTGAAAATGCTCTTCATCCTTACAGTATGCTAATGCATATCTGGTGTAAAGCATTCATCAATATTGAAGACTTGGAACAATTCAAGCTC
The DNA here is from genome assembly GCA_039654775.1 of Spinibarbus caldwelli. Classification (NCBI taxonomy): domain Eukaryota; kingdom Metazoa; phylum Chordata; class Actinopteri; order Cypriniformes; family Cyprinidae; genus Spinibarbus; species Spinibarbus caldwelli. Next base: position 23,864,651 of record CM077238.1, read on the forward strand.
AGATATTTAAATTGGCATAAATGTAACTCCTGTCCAGTCTCTTGAAAAAAGTATAATGTGTAACTGTGTAACAGATGTGTAATCTGTTGTAACTGATATCATGCAGAAAAAAGTGCAGCATTTTCAATCATTGTCATCAAAACATAGGCATAGTTTAAATCAGGAATGTATACCATTATATTAACAAACACATCTTGTTCGTGGACAATGACACAAGGACTTGCAATTTAGATGGCACTGATATGTTCACTGGCATAAATATTTACTTTTTGAGAGGCTTTAAGTCTGTTACAGTGTAATCCATTGTGTGGTGCTGTATGTACGAATTGTTTCGAGAAATTTACTTTTCACAGGAAATTCACAGGTGTTGTACCCATATTTTAAATTCCATATTACGTTGTGTTGTGTTTTAAGATTAAATGTCTATACACTTTACTGGAAAAAAACTATTTTACTATTTGCATAAACTTAGCCTCTATGTTAAAAAAAAAAAAAAAATAGATGAATGATTTTATGCAAACAGCCCCAGTATTTTTTGCAGAATGCAAAGAATTTAAGGGCAAGCTTCAATTACATCTGTGACATTGCAGTTACAGTCATGGCCAAAAATATCGGCACCCTTGGTAAATATGATCAAAGAAGGCTGTGAAAATTAATCTTCATTGTTAATCCTTTTGATATTTTATTTAAAAAATTCACACAAATCTAACCTTTCATTGGATAATAAGAATTTAAAATGGGGGGAAATATCGTTATGAAATAAATGTTTTTCTCTAATACACATTGGCCACAATTAGCAGCACCCTTTTATTCAATACTTTTTGAAACCTCCATTTGCCAGTTTAACAGCTCTAAATTTTCTCCTATAATGCCTGATGAGGTCAGAGAACACCTGACAAGAGATCAGAGACCATTCCTTCATCCAGAATCACTCCAGACCCTTTAGATTCCCAGCTCTAAGTTGGTGCTTCTTCTCTTCAGTTCACCTCACTCATTTTCTATAGGGTTCAGGTCAGAGGACTAGTATGGCCATAGCAGAAGCTTGGTTTTGTGCTCAGTGACCCATTTTTGTGTTGTTTTTGAGGTTTGTATTTGGATTATTGTACGGTTGGAAGATCCAAACATGGCCCATTATAAGATTTCTAACAAAGTCAGTCACTTATTGATTTTTTTATCTGTTGGTATTTGATAGAATCCATGATGCCATGTGGCTAAACAAGATGTCCAGGACCTCCAGCAGAAATATAGGCCCACAACATCAAAAATACAGCAGTATATTTCATTGTACACATGGGGTACTTTTTATCCCTGTGTTCACTAAACCCATCTTGAGTGTTTGCTGCTAAAAAGCTCATTTTTTAGTTTCATCTGACCATAGAAGCCAGTCCCATTTGAAGTTCCAGTCGTGTCTGATACTTGAATATGCTGGAGTTTGTTTTTGGATGAATTAGGAGAATTTTTCTTGAAACCCTCCCAAACAACATGTGGTGATGTAGGTGCTGTTTGACAATTTTTTTTTTTTTTTTTTTTTTTAAGGTTTTCTGACCCCGAGACTCATCTATTTTCTGCAATTCTCCAGCTGTGGTCCTTAGAGAGTCTTTAGCCACTCAAACTCTCCTTCACACCGTGCATTAGGACGATATAGAGACACGTCCTCTTCCAGGCAGTTTCATAACATTTTATGTTGATTGGAAATTCTTTATTATTGTCCTGATGGTGGAAATGGGAATTTTCACTGCTCTAGCTCTTTTCTTAAAGCCACTTCACTAATTTGTGAAGCTCAATTATCTATTGTTGCACATCAGAAATATATTCTTTGGTTTTTCTCATTGTGATGGATGATTAAGGGAATTTGGGCTTTGTTTTCCCTCCTATTTATATTTCTGTGAAACAGGAAGCCATGGCTGGATAATTTCATATTCATAATCACACTGGAGTGCTCAAAATTGTGAATATGAATGGGAATATACATCAGAGATATTTTACTCATAAGAATTTCTAGGGGTACCAATAATTGTGCCCAACATGTATTAGAGAAAAACATTTATTTCATAATGATATTTCCCCCCATTTTAAATTCTTATTATCCAGTGAAAGGTTAGATTTTTGTGATTTTTTTTAAATAAAAGATCAAAAGGATTAACAATGCAGATTAATTTTCACAGCCTTCTTTGATCATATTTACCAAGGGTGCCGATATTTTTGGCCATGACTGTATAATAACATGGAAGGTTTTTGTTCCATTGAGAGGAACCAAAAGAAACCTTACAAGTTTGCCAAATCACCTAAAATTGTAATTATTTTATAAATAAAATTAGAAGACAGAGCCCCATTAGTCCAAGTAAATGATTATGAAGTTTTTGTAAGTGACTTTCAGTAAGAAGTAGGAGTTTATAGAACTTCAAATGACTTCACTTCAGCATTTTATACTGTAACAGCATTTTATTAGCAAACACAGAGAACTGAGGTGTGTGCATTTCCCTCTTCAACACTCTACACAGTGGGTAAAGCTGAGGAACAATGAGGTATTACAGAGTGAATTTTGATACCTCAAAATGTATTTAATTCTTGTTTTAACTCAGTTATGCTACATTACAAAGATGCAGGATGTCTGTACATGCAAGCAGAAGACATACAGTATTACTATTCCAAAGAAAAACAACAATTAACAACATGACACACTGATACATTTGCAAAACAGAAACAGTAAAGACAGGTATTGCATAGGTTAAAACAAACACAGAATGTAATTTGTAAAACAACAGCACATATTTACTGTACATAACAGTACATATATTTTCCCCCACAAAGATCAAACTATTTTAAACAATACATAATTACAACAAAACCTAAAATAGCAAGCCTTTTCCTTCAACTTGCCTTCAAACTGTCCCAAACCCCTAGTTTAAAAGAGAAAAAGACTATAGAAGAAACCCAGTGATGAAGAAAACATGACAAAGAATGGCATATAAGAGGTATAGCTTGTGGATTTTCATGAAAAGCAGGATGTTTATTTGTGCAGGAGTCATTCAGAAAGTATTCAGACTCTTTTTTTTATATATATTTTATGTTGCAGCCTTATGCTAAAATGCTTTCAGCATTTTTTTCACATCTATACTCCATGCCCCAAAGCAAAAAACACATTTTCAAGTTTATTTAAAAGGACAAAAACTGAAATATCAAATTGATGTTAAGTATTCAGACTCCTTGCTGTGACACTTGAAATTTAGTTTAGGTGCATTCTACTTCTCTGGATCATCTTTTAGATGATTCGTTTTAGCATAAGGATGCAACATAAAATGTGACAACAAAAAATATAATTATGAAAATATATAACTATAATTCTATTAAATAAATAATGAAATACATAAGGTATCTGAATTCTTTTTGAATGCTGTATAACTTTACAAAGGGTAGATGCACTATTCATACTTTGTGAAAGGTTCAGCTTTACAATCATTTGTCATTCAGTAATAAACTACTCAAAGTGCAGCTAAAGACGAAAAAGTCTTAAATAAAAGTGCTTAACAATTTTTGACTGATGTCAAAATGTTTTTAGGGCACTAATGAAGAAAGCTTTGGGTGACTTGATTTTCTATGTTCAATCGTCAACTGTAGCTGTCGCTGGGGGGGAGTAATGACAATTATCAGGGCTTTCGGGGGGCCCCTGCGATTTCAACAAAGAGGATCAGAGAGTCATTTAATCTGCTCTGCAACCTGATAGGCCAGCTTCAGTGGCAGTAACTCGTCATAGACCTTATGTAGCCCCGCCCCTTTTCAACACTGTGCTCATTGCCTTCTGTCTTCTAGTATATATTTCCACAACATGAAGGTAAGAACTTACAGATTTATGAATTGGCCAAACGTCTTAAAATCTTCCCAGCTGACATTTATGACATCCGCTTCAAACATTACAATGCTCATGACAACTTTCGACAATCCTCTAAAGATAAGGTGAATACTTCATATGGAGAAGTCTTCGACATAATTCTTTCAGTGTGCTTTTGTCACTGAAATCAATTGAGATGCCCAATCTTCAAATCTAAGGTATTTCAGGTATGGCTTGAAATACTTCACTGACCTACACTCACGTTAAGTAATTAAAAATAACATTTATAAAAAAACACAAATTGCCAAGATTTATTAGCTTACACTATGTGAGGTATATTAAACACTTTCTATTGTTATGGTCTTATCATGAAAGCCAATAACTTCAGTATAACAGCTTGTTTTATTAAGGTCTGGGCGTTTTAAATGTTAATCATCCCTGAAAATCTGAAAATACTCATTTGGTTTTGTTAAAAAAAAAAAAAAAATCACTATGTTATCTGATTAAAAAGAGAATAAACCTGGAATTGTTGGAAGAGTGAGATATTATTCACAGTAGATATGTTTTTGGTCTTAGGTTAGTACAAGATTATATATAAACAGCCGGTTATCATTATAAAGCATATTGTAGCAGCTGTGCAGGAAATTGTTTTCCTGGGGAAAAAAAGCACTGGCTAGCTCATCAGACATTATATATATAACCCACAGAAACGTAATGAACTTTGAGTTATATGTCAATTATTAAATGACAAAACTTGAACTTATTCTATTTTTTCACAAAGGTATTTTTTTAACATAGGGAAAATTATACAGAGCCACTTTAGTGTCGTGCTGTCATGCAAATGTCTGTCATTTTATAATGACTTTTTCATAAAAATGTTGAGTGGGTGGGGGGTAGACATACAATGCATGCATAATCGATATTCTGATCATATATTTTTTTTCCAAAATTTTATTTTTTCATTCATTCATTCAATCTTAATAATTACTATTAAGCTTAAGTATATTTATTTATAGGTGATATGTCATTGCTGATGGGGGAAGGTATGAAAAAAGTGATTTAAATGATACTGAAAAGTCAAAAATTATGAAATGGCCATGAGAAAGATGCAACACTATAAAAATTTGAAAATTAAGCATGACCATCATACTCAGTTGGGTCAGCAGGGTTGCAAAAACTAAACACACACACATACAGAAAAGAAGTAGGCTATATAAACTGCAGAACACCTTCCTTCCTTCAACAATTACATATCACCTTTAAACTGTTATATACAAGCTTAATAGTAATTATTAAGACTGATGTGGTTTGGATGTTAACAGAATTTTATTTAATCAGGGCCTTAAATACAAAAGTATTTTCTGAAACAGAAGTTGCGACTGACTACTATCGTATTGTGACATATTTCAGAGTGAAAATGAGCAAGAAAAAATATTAGGCACGACTTAATTTTATCAATCAGTTGTTGACTGGATTGTGAAAAGTAAGTGTTTCCAACTGGAATGGTCGCTCAACATAACTGCGTTTTAGATGTCAAGTGAGCATATCACAAGAAAAGCAAACATCCGAGGATGAACTGTTCACAATAAGACCTGTAACATGCATTAAAGGGATAGTCCACCCAAAAAAATGACCCCTTTTGTTAATGTGTAAAAGATAGATTTTTCTAAAAATCTGTGTGTCCAACTAAAGAAAGAAAGTCATGCACATCTGGGATGACATGAGGGTGAGCAAATGGTGAGAGAATTTTCATTCTTGAGTGGACTATACCAACCACTATATATTTTAAAAATATAAACAGGGTCAATTTTTGATGACTTGAAAAGTAAAACAAAATAATCAACAGCCTGCATGTTTTCTGAGGAAGAGAAATTGTAGGCGATATTTAATTGCTGCACATGTAGCCTACTGCTAAATCAAAACACCTCAGCGGCTCTGTAAATTCACTTTTGCTCTGTCTCTGTAAGAGCTATGCAGATATCCTTATTCCCCTGGCCTCAAGAGGCACTTGTTCAAGGCCTGCTCACAGCAGGCAGAGTGGAACTGATTGCAATTTTTACACGGATCCAAGGCATATGCTCTTCTAAAGGTTTAACTTATTATGGTATCAAAAATCTTCCTCAGAGGTAGCCTAAAACCTTAGCTGCAGTTTGATGTGAAACAAGCACAGTGATGCTGAAGCACGATGATTTCACTTGAACTGAAGAGTAACAGGCTCACCGTGGATTATGTAATTATTACACAATATCCTATTACAGCACAATGCACTGAAGCTAAATGTAAACTGGGCTCATTAAAACGGTGCTGCTCATTTTAAAGAATGCATGACCTTCCATGTAGGCCCTACTGCAGTTAAACAATCAGTGCATTACAACGATGGTTGTGAATGTTAGTGGTTACCTTTTTGACGTCAATTTAATTTCCTATTCTCTACCATTATTTAAGCAATGACAAAAGCACAGACAACGGTGTTACATTTACGAATATGTGGTATGCGTTTTTCATGGAAGGTCAGCTCCTTCAGGGTGCACTGCTGGAGAGATTACTAATCCTACTATGGCGAAGAATTGGCTCATGATTATTACTTAGCCAATTCGTCGGTGGAAGTCACCAAATTAATATTCACGAGCAAGCATCGCCATAAAGGCTTCAGAAGCGCGCGCTAAATAAAATGGATCCAACCGTTTTCCCATTCCCTCGGAGGAGAAATTTTAAATCTGTGCCTTCTTACTCTGTAGTTATTCCCATTGTTGTTGTCCCAAAAGTCACCTCCCACGACACAGTACTTGATGGCGAACTGCAGCGTTCCTCCAAACTCCAGAAAGGTCGGGGTGATGATTTTGAAGCTAAATTTGTCAGTCCGCCCGTCGCTGGAATGGGGCACGTAAGACGCCAGAATATCCGTAAATGTCGTCCAGTTATTTAAGGTGTACCTCAAATAGACCTTTTTTTCGAAAGCCAAGTTAAGAACCCGCACGACCCCCGAGAGGCTGAACTCATCAGCCTGAACAGACTCCAGTAAAACCTTCACTGCGGTAACTCTGTCAAGGAAGTCCGGCAGGGATCCTGGATTTGTGAAGAGCAGCTCCATAAACACGGACTGGCTTGATGTGTTGGACTTGTCGAAATTGTTAAAGTGGAGAGCTCTGGCTTTTTTGAATTTGTCAATAATGCGGTCTGGTACCTCAGGCATATCCGTGTCATCGAAGTGTTTGACAGAAATCAGGTCCAAGCCCAGAGAGTCAGCGAAACGTACCTTTTTCTGACTGCTTGGGCTCCGGCTTCGTGCGATCTCTAGTTTGGCTCTTTCAGCCGATGTGGGGAGAGACTTGCACCTGCGGCGCTGGGTCGGGCTATGCGGGGGCTTCAGGAATGACTCCCTTCCTCTCGGTTTTTCATTCACTACGTTGATTTCTAACGATTCACAGTCCCCATTCTTGCCCTCCTCTCTCTCCATCTCTTCTTCTCCGTCCTCCAGGTTTTGCTCTGCTGCTGTCAAGCTTCCGAAGAGCGCAGCGATACAACTGTAGTTTCTGGGGATGCAGTTCTTGGGAGGCAGCATAACCACAGCAGCCTCGGCTTCCATAAAAGAGTCCAAAATCCTTTGAGAGTGTTTCAGTCGAAGTCTGATGTTAAGTGTCCTTCCGCATTGTAGGCTACGGGAAGCTATGGTTGATGATAGTGCAGATCTCTGAACCAATCTTTGCCGAGATGCTGCTGCCGGCTGAACCCTACTATGGCAACGCTTTAGGTTATGAATATTAATTAGGTCAAGCCAACCTTCAGCCAATCAACTGAACCTGAACGGCGCGTTTCAATGATTAATATTCATAAGTCCATCCCTCAACATACTTGACACACCCCCTTAGCCTCAATCAGTCCGTGCGCTGGATCACGTCTCACAGTAGATGAAACACCGCAATAACAATTTAGAGCAAACTTTCTTAAAAAAAATAAAATTGATAAATAATAAGATGATATCTATAGTATAATAGTGTGCCTGTGTGTCTGCTCATCGGTATTCATTTTGCAAAGCTTATGCAACAATTGGCTATAGAGAGAGGGATTCATGCGACTGGCTTTATTAGGACCTGTCAATTTTTCACAAAATTAAGAAAATGATGCATGCAATATGTAAGTAAATAAATAATCGTTCTGTCGTGAATGTCTTAAATGGATAGACCATATTAAAATAATAAATGACCCAAACTACCACGCAGACTACTATTTAATTTTTTTTAACAATATATTGTTTCATTAACAATATATAGACTACCCTACTTAAAACAAGTGTACAAAAACACCCCCGTTGCATTGAGACCGACATTACGGGTCGTCTTTTTCCACTACGTCACCCTCTCCACGGTTATCATGACAACAGGACTCTAAACACCCGCGCGCGCATTTTACTTAAGATAAATGCAATAGGCTACCAGTTTATGCATCTATACTTATTTTTATTTTTATTTTTTTTATTGCCCAGCAGTACCATGTTAAGATGTTAGTGTTGTCAAAACTAACGTAAGTTGTTTAGGCTACTTATTGCATGTTTGTTATTCATATGTTGCATGTATTTACGCATACATGTGTTTGCTATGTTTCACGCAGTTTTTCAGTAGGCTAGTTAATTAGCGTGTTATTAAACACGTTTTCCTTAACTACAGGTGTGACCTGACAACTTAAGAGCTAACTTGTAAAACACAAAATTATTTGTACAGAAATCTCTTTTGTTGTTGTTGCTTTGGCTGTTACTGAAGCAGTCCGGAATGAATAGCACTGAAGTCCATGCATCAGACTATAACGTTACTGATGCTGAGAAACAGCATACGACTACTGACAGCACGAAAGGGAACACAGAGTCTTCGGGCAGACAGCATGTCGATGTGTTGTTGGATCTCAGCGAAGAGGATTGTTGCAGGGAGCACAGCATACATTTGCTTCAGAGCCGCACCGGCTGGGAAGATGCTGTGAGTCATGTTTGTTATCAAAAAACACACATCGGAAAAAGAAACATATTTTGACAATGCTTTCCCCTCAACTAACTGATATATCCATTGATATTGCTGTATCATTTATGTTTATCAGTCGTTGTCCCTCTTTGTATCACTATTTTGTTAATTGTAGCTTAACCATACATTCGTTTGGGAATTGTATAAATTTACCATTATTATTATTATTATCCACTGATCTATAAGGATTTTATATTATTATTATTATTATATTATTATTATTAGTTTAATAAATTGGTGTTATGAACCCTATACTCTGTAAGGGATTGAATGAGAACCACACAAATAATTATAATTTGTATACAAATGGGTTTTAATTTAAACAAAAGGTCATCCATTTGTAATTATTTCCTTGGTCCCTCATAACTCTCACTGTATTAACAGCACAACTGTAGTTTGGCTGCATTAGTGTATCAATGCATTAAGGTTCCAAACGTTTTTATGATTATAATTATTTTCATTCATTATTTTGTATATCCATCATTAACTTCATAAGTTGTGATGTCTGTGTAAATGCAGCTGTGCTGTCTCTATGCAGCACTGAACAGTCTAAATACATTTTTGTGTGTAAAGGCCGTGTAAACTTTGTGGTATGCATATACATTTCAGATGTAGTGTTCTCACCGTGTAAAGTTTACATTTGTTAATAATTTCAAAGTAAGAAACTCACAGATTGCATTTTTTTTTTTTAACAGGTTGAAGGTTGGGGGAGATTTCCTCCTTTTGGTGTATTTCTTCAACCGCCAAGGAAGGGGAAAAAAATCAAGCAAGACACCACAGACTCTCACTGTCTCCTCTGTGCGGACCTTAATCTCTCTGATCTGCCAATCTACTGCTCTGCTGGAAATTCAATGAAAACTTTCAGAAAGACTGCCCCAACCCTTCTAGATCTTGCAGAGGAAACTGACAGTTCCTCTTCAAATGAACTATACTCTCTCAGCTTATCTCTGCAAAATATGTCAGAACCATTAATCACCAAATTGCTGTCTGGAGATGAACAGTGTACACAAAAATCACCATCAGTCTGCCATTACCATACAGAACCGTGTCAAATACTGAAGGAAAATACAGTTGCTCTTAGCATCAGAAGCTTTAGTGTGTTGCCGCCTGTCAAAGAGTCCAGAAACCTGAGGAACTACAGTCTTTTTAAAAGAGTGGCGCCAACAGATTTCCATCCAGCAGAAGTTGTCACCAAGGCCATGATGCCTGATGCCACCAGAGCTGTCACTCCTGGTGAAAGATTGAGTGTCAGTGGTGACCCAGGAAATGTCTTCAAGGCCCTCACAGACTTTATTCCAGAAGAGAACGGCTACAGGTTAAAGGGATCTCCCTGCACAAAGCATTGGCTGTCCCAGGAAAGCAATCACCTGCCATCTATTTTTAACATAACTTTTCAAAATAAGTATGATTTACCCTCCAGCACTGTGTCAAATACATTACCCCAGGCTTTCTATGCGCTGGGAAGAAACTTCAGGCAGGAAGAATTGACAAGGCCTTCTACCAGGAACAACATCAGTTATAGATTGTATTCTAGCCACAAAGCAAGAGATCTGAAAAGATCTGAAGCTCATCGACTAATGCTGATTGGAACGAGATTTCACATGCCTATGTGACTATTATTGATCTCTGAACACTCTGTACATTGTTGCACCATACTGTTTGGAGACAAATAAGCGTTGAGACTTAAAACAAAAGCTTCACACTTCAGTTTACTTGAAAATGTGTGCTACATGAAGATGACTACGAAACAAAGAGAAGTCTGATGGTTTTTCTGAGAATGCAGCATCCAATTACTCAGAACCATGCTATCTTACTATGCATGTTCAGTGTTCAAACTAGCTAACACTGTCCAACATTCACTAAAAAAAATAACCTGATTAACAGCTGAATTCAGGTGTGTAGACTAGTTGATCCATTACAAACATACAATTGAATAGTACTTTATATCCTGTGCCATTTTTATATGGCTTTGAATACTAAGATCATAAGAGATAATAAAAAAATAAATAAAAAAAAATGCAGCAACCAGTGTTTTTTTTTTTTTTTTTTCAGACTTGCTTCAAAGTATTATTTTGATTCCATGAAATTTATCACACTATGGAATATTCAGCAAATCTGTGTCCAGCTGAATGTGCCAAAATAATATGATTTAGAACACAGTCATTTGCAGACACTTATATTTGCTCAGGACAATAAAAGAGAATAGAAAAAAATAAAACACATTATTGTATTAGTGTAATATAAATAGCAGTATTATGCTTGATTCAATTAATGACCAAAGATTTTTTTTCTGCAGTTTATTCTCCAGTTTCATGTGCATCAGCATAGCCTCTAAACAACAGAACGTAGCTAGATTATACACATGACCAGCCTCTAAAGAACAAAAATAATCATAATTCTTTAATTATTATTACACCTAATTATAAATTATGTCCCATACTAAAACAAAAAGCAACACAAAAGTTATTCTTGGCACAAAAATATGCATGCACTCTTTACAGAGAAACACCTGGACTCTTTCAAGTTTTCTATAGCAATAGTTTTCACTATGACATCCTCATTGCTTACACAAAATTAGCATGTATTTACTTGCAGTATTTATTCCAAGATCTAAACAGCATTTCAATTAATGTAGTGACTGAATACGAGAGTTCCAAGTGTTTGGCATAAAAATACTAAAGCTCTTTTGCGGTTACAATGTTGAGAAGCAGCCAATGTGACGTCATAAAGGGGACAGACACTGCGTCACTTACATTCTACTTGTGGAAATTCCACTATATATACATAAAGTACAGGAGTACAAATAAATTGGACATTTCAGAAATAATTCATACATATCCCATATATACGCACACGCGCACACACCAAATGAAAATAAAGCTACGGTTGCCTTTCATATTTAGTGTCTAAGGCAAATGAGTAGTGAATTTTGACACAGAGATGAAACATTCATAAGAACCAAAACAATAAATATACGCACAAAAAACTCCAATAAAGACAATAAAAACACAAAGGACATCAATTCTAAATCTCCTCCATTAAGCAGCACTGTAATTTCATTATCTCAGCCAAAAGCATATGAACACTTAAATTAAGGCATCAACAAAAGGTTTATACAGTATGTGTAAACAGTTACTTAAAATCATAAGGAGGGATGAACATAATCCATCAAAACTGATACTTGCTTTCAAAGAAAAAGTAAAAGTAAAGGTTTTGTTTTTCAGTAAACATTTGTGGTTTGCGTATTTGAATCTACTCACAGTACAGAATGCAAATCACCGTAAACAAGAACAAATCCTCAGCTCTGCTTTCGAAGGAAATGTGATGTCTGAAACATGCATAAGATGCAAATTCAACTGATTTAGGATTTAACTATTAAATTATGCCATAACAGTCAGCAAGAAATATTTGCATGAACTTTGTAATGATTCAAGACCTAAATATACTCACAGTGGCTATTAGATGGGTCTAGAGCATTGCACTATTAAATGTAACAAATTTTTCTATACCACAAAGCAAACAAACAGCCCAAGTTTAAAAAAAAAAAAAACAGCATGTACAAAGACAGTAAGACTCAAGACATCTAAACAATATCAGACTAGAAATTATACCTATGAGATAATACATTTGTGGAATGAATGTTTATCATTTCTGTCTGATTTCTGAGTAACATCAGTACGAACTTACTAGACATTGCCACAAGAGGCTCTGACTTGACCTACTACAACAAGCAGAATACTTTTAAGAACTACCGATATATGTTGATCATTAATAGTGAGGTGACAAAGTGCTGCAAAGGTATACTTATACATCCTTTGACTTGGGCTTTTATGCAATACCTCATTGTGGACTGGTGTCTAAAATAAAATTTTGCGATTACACACACAATTATTACCTGACAGACTGAGCTCTAGATGGTTGAGGAACTCTTTTGAATTTCTGCCACCCTTGTTGAGGGAGATACTAGGATTGACTCCTTCATTATGTGACCTAAATCAACCAAATCACCTTTGATGGAGCCTTCAGCTTTTGGATTTCTCATTGTGTTGAAATAGTGAGATGAGCTCCTCACACGTTTGGGTTTCCACCGAGCTAAAGTGAGACTCCATGTTCCAGGCCAAGTCTGCTGAAAGGAAGTCATCCACTGCAGTTTGGGTCTCGTTGCTAGTGTGGAAGAGGTGGCCAAGGCTCTGAAAGGAACTGGAGATGGTCTGGGTTTCAGCAGTGCTGAGCCTCACCTGCCCATCATGGGAGCAAGGCAGAGAAAGTGGAGCAGGCCTGACGTCGGTTTGTGTTTCTGTGTCTGAGGACTCTGTGCTCATGCTGAAACTAGAATGTCTGAGGATACTGCCAAGGGGCATGTGCCCACCCGTGTCTAGCAAGAAGTTAAGGTCTGTCTGGGTCTGAGTGTCAAACATCTCAAGCTCCAGATCACTTGGTTGCACCCTTGTTCCAACGTCACTGTTGTGCCCATTACCAAGGTTGTCGAAGAGCAGGAAGTCAGTCTGTGTCTCAATGTCTAGAAGTTCCAAAGTTGACTCTGTGTTCAGACTGTTTAAACCACTTTCTTCTGTCTGAGTCTGAATGTGTGTTGCATTAAGGAACTCTTCAAAGTCAAAGTCAATACCAGTATGATGCGGTTCATGAGTACCAACTAAACCCGAAGCTGCCCCAGTCATGCTGTCAGAAAGTATATTCTCAAGGTCACGGAAAAGTATCATGGTCTGAGTCTGGTTGTCTGCTACTGTGTTTTGGTGCAAAATGTCAGTCTGGGCCCCAAAACACATGGATGCAGCAGTCTTGTCCTCAAAAAGCCCAGCTCCAGTGCTAGTCAGAGGATCTTCTAAACCACTGGTTCTGAAATGTGCATCAGCCGCTGCAGTCTGAGTGGAGACACTGAGAGTATCAGTATCGAAAATATTTGTGCACATTGCTTGGTCCATTTGGCTTTCATCCACTGGGGCTGGAGAACAGCTCGTTTGTGTTTCTCGGGTCACATTAAAGGAAGAGAAACTGAAAACATCTGTCTGCGCTCCAATGGAAAATGTGGCTTTGATTCGTGAGGGTAGTGTCTGGGTTTGCACATTAACAGGCAGCTGAATCTGAGCGCTTACGCTGATGTCTGTCTGAGAGCAAGAGGACACTGAGGCCTCACAGCAGGGAGAAACAGTCAATGGTCCAGCATCCATCCCTTTGTTGAGGTATGATATGTCAGTTTGAATGTTTGTTGAAGTACTTTTATTTCTAGATCCAAGATCCACTGGATCTCCCACAGAAGCTTGACTCTCAAGATTGACCTGTACTCCTGTGCTAATTGTTTCTGGGCCTGAAGTATGTACAGGAAAGGCCTCTTTGAAACTCTTATTGTTCAGATCAGGCACCACTGTACCGACCGACGGTGACAAAATATGCACAGTGCTTACAGACCCTTGTGCATCCACAGACAAGACCAATGACCTCAAGGCACAACTTTCCGCGGAGGGTAGGAGAACAGGCAGGTGGGTAAACTGCATAATAGGAAAGTTGACTAGGGCCACTTTGGGCTTTGGGAGAAGGAGCTTCTGGGTGTGTTTGGGGTGGTTAGTGTTGAGTTGTGCTGTGTCCGAGGTTCCAGAGACGAGTATAGTAGGGACTGCTCCTTCGGTGAGCTTTTTCTTACAGTCTGGAATTTCATTTATTAGTTCATCAGGCATAAAATTTGTTGTACTGCTTGACAATCTTTCCATTTTTCTCTTCTTCACTGGTGGATACCTAAGACAAACACTGCATTTTAATAAAACGTACAGTATGATTAACAACCTTACACTGGGATATAAGTTAGCAATAAAAGACGAAGTGACTGTCCTGAGCCACATATTGTCCTAGGTCAGACATGCTATTTATTTGAAAGAGGATATTAGTATTATGATTTAAGCAAGCCAAGGAGGAAAATATACCATGCTTTTTTATGTTTTCCTATTGCAAGATTTACCACCACAAAACCAGTTTTAACTTTTAGCCAGATAAAATGAGTACCTGTGCTCTTTGGGAACCTCGTGGCCTGTTCTGTAGATATGAGACAGCAGTGCTGCTCTACTGGCATAAGGACAACCACATGTACAGCTGTATGTCCTCCCACAATCCTCAGCATGTCTCCGCAGGTCCCACTCAGTGCTGTAGCCATTACTGCACTTCAAACACTTGTGCTTCTTTTCTGCATGCATCTTCATAAAGTGCTACACCATTAGTAAGATTAGGAAACATGTTAGTCAGCTGTTTTCCTAGCAGGACATAAATTATACATCAAGTTCTAGAAAACAATAAAAAACGAATTAGTGTCAGTTTACCAAAGGAACAGTAAAATAACATCACAGAAAAAATCAAACTCCAGACAAATAGCAATGGAAAATACCTGTTTAACAAGCGAAAACTGAGAAAAGGGTCTGTTTGGTCCTCTTGGACAGCCTTCTATTGGGCAACAGTAGAGCTTTTGTGATTCCTTAATGTCCTTTCTAATTGTAGGGTTGACCAGCCCCTCCTGAAATCAAAAGAAATATAGTGAGAAACAGCTTTAAAAGATGACAAAAAAGCAACAAGAATATTGGTCTTTGTGCAAGTAGCAAGAAAACATCTTGGTTCTGTATATAATCTTTATTCCCTGAATACAGAATGAGATGCTGCATCTGTAGCTATGAGAATCACAACTCAGATTTTTCTATCAAGCAGACCATACTGAAAACTGAGAAGAATAGCAAGCAATGCAGCATCATGTTCCCTACTCAGGGAACCAAGGTTACATACTAAGACACACTATGGGAATAGGAGATACACTCTTATGAAAAGCCATCGGATTGATCATGAGGAGAATAATCCACTCAGTGTGGGTCACTGAACACGATGAAATCCAAAGCATGGACAAACAAACAGAGAAACAACCACAGGCAGATAAATTGTGTTCCTGAGGAAGAAAAATCGAAATTGTGATCATATTCAGAATAAGATATTTTTTCAAATATTTGAATTTTCCCACAGAAGACAGGAAAACATAAATAAAACAGCATGAGAGTAAGTAAATGATGAAAGAATTATAATTTTTGGATGAACTGTTCCTTTAATACTTTTCAGTCTGAATGATCATGTCGGACGTGATATCTTTTTCATCAACGGGCTGCAACAAGAAGAACAACAGTACACTGCTTTCCCATGCTGCACAGCAAATAGACAGACACCCGGGCCCGTATTCACAAAACATCTTAAGGCTAAAAGTAGCTCATAACTCACCAATTTAAAAGAAAATATAAAAAATAATGGGCGTGTCAGTCCTACATTTAGGACTCCTAAATCTTTGCTCTAAGAGTATTTCACAAAGCGTTTTAGCACTAAAACTAGCTCCTAAATCTGTGAAACGTTAGGAGTAATGAAGAGGACTCCTAATTCACTCAGACCAAACCACAAACTATCCTAAAATGGCTGTGCCACAAATTATCCTAAAATGGCTGTGCCACAAAGACTTCAGAAATCTGAATCTATGTCTGGAAAACAGCCCTGGCTCATTCTGTGTTGCAAACTGGATTATGTCACTCAGGCTGTCAGCCGGTCAAGCAGCTCTTATTCAATCCATTGCCAATTCCAGCTACTAGCTGGCAAAAAAAATCTGATAAGGAGATGCTTAACATCCCTGGAATAGCTCTGACAGTGAGGTTTCTCTTTATATTATAGCACATGAAGACAAGCACAATAAGAAGCATTTCCTATCTGGGGTTTATAAAGATTAATTATATTTAACTAACTAAAAGTACAAAGTCGTTTGTTATTCTAATGCCGTTATATGGCAAATCTGGCAATGTTATATAGCTATGTGTTTAGAGTAGGATAACATGTTTTAAACTGATTCTCAGTCAGAATCAGAAAAAAAATATTAGATATTAAAAAGACATACATAATAGACTGTAAAAGAGTAAAGATAGAAGTGAAATAAGACTCACCCCGTAAAATGGAGCAGAACTGAAGTAAAAACATGAAATAACAAATTTAGCATGAGTGTCGTACCTTGATTCTGTGGGACTTGACCAGATGCATGTTGAGTGCTGGAGTGTTAGGCAGAATCTTCCCACATCCTTCCACCGTACAGAGGATGTTGGTCCGCACTTCTTTGGTGAGCTCTGTTATGGAGGGTTTAATAATCTCTCTGTCTTGTAAAGGCAGCTTCTCGTTGCATTTTTGCCTTTTGTGACGGCTATTACTGTTGACTGTTGATGCAGCCATGATTCAACACGCCACAACGCAGACATTTACTTCCGGTACACGTCGCATAGCAACCATCTCACCACAGACAGTGTGCACGTTTACTTCCGGAAGACGCATTGAAAACAAGCACACGCAACGCCAATGTGTCGCTGGGTGTTCATAATGTGTACTATACCTTAACATTTGTGTTTGAGACGAGTTTGCACCAGGTTTATGAGCTGAAACTTACTGAAACTACTTGCTAAAGTCTGCAACATTTTACATTGTGTCTATAGCCTGCTATTACTTGGATAAATTAGTTGTGAATGTTAAAAACGAATCCAAAACAAAGTTTTTGAATATGGTAAGGTGTTATGAAACACAAGGTGGGATGAAACAATATGAGAAGCTTATAAAAGAAAGGCCTACCAAAACCCCATTAAGACAAGTCCACTTTATTGATAATCCAGATTCAGATTATTGATGATACATTTTAGATCAGCAATGCAATATGTATTGGATTTACAGAACATGCATTAATGAATTAATGAAAAAAGGGGAATTGGGGAACATTAGGGAACTGAGTAAGAAGGTGATATTAAACAGGTAAAAATGGATCAAAATGGAGACAATTTTGTTGCTTGATTTAGGCCAGTGATAATTGTATATAACAATACAGAGTTTAGTTAGACATAAGAGGGACTAACAAAATTTGTACCCTCTTCCTGAATTAAGCATTCAGTTCATTAAGGTTTTAATGGCAAATCAGTGATCACATTTAATCAAGCTAATAGAATTTAAATTTACATAGTTAATTTATCTGGATGATAACTTAAAGTCATGCAAAATATTTAAGCAACTGACCTGGAAACATTGCATCTATTGACAGTGTAAGTTCTTTTAAATCTCCCTTGCATTGCCTCTCTAAAATATATTAAACAGGGCAAACATGATCTGTGTCCTGCATCACACTTTTCCTCTGCTGTGTGTCCTCTCGGTGACGACATGCTGTTGTTTTGTCAGATTTAACCTGAGATCACCTAGAGAATAATAAATGAGAACATGGCTTATAGCCACGTCTTTGAAACACACACTAAATCTTAATGTTACTGAACATCTGGTTGTTGTCGTTTGTTTAGTCTGTTTGTTTGCTGTAACCCTGGAAAACTGAATGCAATAACAATCCATTCTAAGCAATTTCACAGCACATTCTGAATGTCTTTATAATGCATTATAGTAGTAAATTATTACCCAGTTTTCACTCAGCCAGAGCATTTCACAAACAAAAAGGAACATTCAATTTTGAACATGAAATTTTAAAATAGAAAAAAAAAATTCTCAGAATTCCGTGATATAAATTCGCAATCGCAAGTTATAAAGTCAAAAGTGTGGGATATAAACTCGCAATTCTGTGAAATAAGGTCAGAACTGAGACACTTTTTTTTTTTTTTTTTGCAAAAGTGGGGCCCCACGCAATTACGTGGTTTGCATGGTGCCTAAGAACACTACTGACTGACCCCAAACATTTGAATGGCAGTGTACATATAATAATAGGCCTAATTATAATAAACACAGAATAATAATCAACACTGATATTCAGGGAATTCTTTTTGTACCCTAGAACTGAAAAGTAGACTTTTGCTGACATAAAGCTGTTGCACAACAGGTGATCTTTTTCTCTGTATATTAAACAATGTTTACAACCAGTGTTACACTTTATATACTTTTATGTTCATCTGACCTTAACCTTTGGAAAATCAGTGGGACAATGAGGGTGATATTAGGTTTTTTTGTGATTGGCTAATAATATTAAATGTAGTTTTGTTGTCCCAAAAGCTAATTAAACTGAGCTAATGACATTGTGATACAGGGTTTTAATGACTTTTAAAATAGAGTTTAAAAATATTTGTCATAGCCTGAGAGAGAGAATGAGACACACAGAAACATTCAGGAGTACAGAAACTTGTTGTCAACACTGCTCCGTGACTTTTATTAATAAAATAGCTTAGACACTGGATTGCTGCATCCTCAGCAACAAGTAACTGTTTAAGTAACAAAACTCACAACTTCATTGTTTGTAGAGAGAGACGCACAGATGCAATTCATGCACACACACAACTGTCATCTCTCTCTCTCTCTCTGTCCATAATTCAAATAAATGTTATAATTCATTAATTCAAATAAATGTGATCTTACCCCGATAACACATGTACATCACAGAGACACCTTTTTCTCATCTTTTTTTTAGAGTGTTTGCTCATCTGTAATACGTCTATAGGATTTTTCTTATCAGATGTCAAATAAACGTTTAGAAAATGTCTTTAAGATGTTTATGATTTAGAATGTATGTAAAACTGACATCTTAAAGATGTCTATAAGATGTTTGTACACAGCAGATGCTTTCCAGAAGCGATCTTTAACAGACATCTTGCTGACGTATGTGTGCTATCTGGGGCTGTACTACTTCATCTCTGTGTCTGAATTGAAGCGGGCAAAGTGCTAAAGCTAATGAGCCATAGCTGACGAAAACAACCACCATTTCTACCCTTATGGTCAAATATTGCACTGGAAACATCATTAACAGCTTTAACTTGTCAATGCTGCCAAATTACCATAGTATTAGTGGGGTAATGCAAGGCTAGCTGTACATTAAACAATTTTAATGCACTCTGCTGAGGTTCTTGGCCTTCATGTCGCGCATTAAAATAGTTTAATGCACAGCTAGCTATGCATTATCCCTTAAATATATTATTTTGGTCATATCGCCATATATCACCCACCTCTAAGTCATTGATATCCTATTTCAGTTGCACTACTTAAAGTCCACATCCATCTCATGAATTTTATTTGGTCAAAGACGTCACTGCCCAAAGCTTCATTCTTGCCTACACACTCTGAAGGTTGATTGCTGTATCTGAAATAAAACATGTCCCCCTCATTACTCATTAGAAATAAGCATATTGACATAAAAGATTTACGTACACTTATTATACTATTTCTTTGTCGATCATCCACCCGACAGCTTTGGGACTCCATAACAGATGCATGCAGCTTGGACGAGCCATTCTGGGTTTCTCAGAAGCAGAAGTTGTCAAAATTGGGTAAACTTCTGTAGTGGTGAACACTACACGATGAGATATATCTTCTTGCGTTACCATTTGCTTATATAGCAAAATAAAAACTCCACAATAGTGTTCTCACGACTTTTAAAAAGAGTCAAATTTACCATCAAATATATATATTTTTTTTATCATGCAGGTAATATATTACAAAGTACAGTGTCATAAATTAACACATTAAAAAATAATAATAATAATTAAAATAAACCTTTGCAGGATTTATGATGCTGTGGAGATTGAAACAAATCAACAGACAACAGAAGTGAGTACAACATCACTAAAATGTCAAAAGATTATTAAATATTTCCTCCTATCAAAAACAAAAAATTCTGAAAGGCTGTAAAAGTAGAAACTGCAACAAAAGTGAATACACCATAATGTGATCACTCACACACAAGTTAGAAAACATTTGTTTCATTATTGACACAAAATCTAGTATATTTCGATGATTTCCATGGATGAACATGGTTAAAAAAGGATCTGTGAAATCCGTTTCTCAGTTCCCTTTCATTTTATGTTTGCTCAGCATTGCGGGTGCTATCCCCTCTTGAATCTTTTTCCTTCAGGACTACAATCCCTCGTGCTAAATAAGCTCTGCTTGTCTGTAGCAGATGCAGTGCAATGCTCAGTGAGATACAGCCGTTCCCATTTCCATTTTCCAGCAAAACATTCAAGCAAATGTTATCAAGCAAAGGCTCCATGACCCTCCACCTGTGTTTAATAGAAACTGCCATTGTCAGAGCACCAGCACAGAATGATCTCTCAGAAGTAATTATTTTTCACACACATCCAGGTGACAGGTTTGTGAAATGTTGCATACTTTAATGAGGTCTGATTCAGAGGGATGGCCTTTTAGTTTGATGTTTTCTTCAATCATCAGCCCCGAGCAAATTCACAAACACATAAGAGCAGTACTGCCCCCGCTGAAATGAGCAGAGTCTGTTTATTGAACTTGATGGTTGTCTATTAGTAACACAGTTTGAGAATGTACTGAGCGAATGCAGGGAAAAGCTGCCTGGCTCCAAGCCAGTATATACATTTTTGGGAATTAAGCTTGACTTAGTAATAATGGGGATGCATCTCAAGGTCAAACACAAATGCGCTCCATTCTCCAACTGCTATCTCAGTTCATGATAGCAGTTGGATAGCCCAGGTTTCTTTGACAGTGGCCTTCAGCTCATCTGCATTTTTTTTGGTCTCTTGTTTCTCATTTTCCTCTTGACAATACCCCATAGATTCTCTATGGGGTTCAGGTCTGGTGAGTTTGCTGGCCAGTCAAGCACACCAACACCATGGTCATTTAACCAACTTTTGGTGCTTTTGGCAGTGTGGGCAGGTGTCAAATCCTGCTGGAAAATGAAATCAGCATCTTTAAAAAGCTGGTCAGCAGAAGGAAGCATGAAGTGCTCCAAGATTTCTTGGTAAACGGGTGCAGTGACTTTGGTTTTCAAAAAACACAATGGACCAACACCAGCAGATGACATTGCACCCCAAATCATCACAGACTGTGGAAACTTAACACTGGACTTCAAGCAACTTGGGCTATGAGCTTCTCCACCCTTCCACCAGACTCTAGGACCTTGGTTTCCAAATGAAATACAAAACTTGCTCTCATCTGAAAAGAGGACTTTGGACCACTGGGCAACAGTCCAGTTCTTCTTCTCCTTAGCCCAGGTAAGACGCCTCTGACATTGTCTGTGGTTCAGGAGTGGCTTAACAAGAGGAATACGACAACTGTAGCCAAATTCCTTGAGACGTCTGTGTGTGGTGGCTCTTGATGCCTTGACCCCAGCCTCAGTCCATTCCTTGTGAAGTTCACCCAAATTCTTGAATCGATTTTGCTTGACAATCCTCATAAGGCTGCGGTTCTCTTGGTTGGTTGTGCATCTTTTTCTTCCACACTTTTTCCTTCCACTCAACTTTCTGTTAAAATGCTTGGATACAGCACTCTGTGAACAGCCAGCTTCTCTGGCAATGAATGTTGGTGGCTTACTCTCCTTGTGAAGGGTGTCAATGATTGTCTTCTGGACAACTGTCAGATCAGCAGTCTTCCCCATGATTGTGTAGCCTAGTGAACCAAACTGAGAGACCATTTTGAAGGCTCAGGAAACCTTTGCAGGTGTTTTGAGTTGATTAGCTGATTGGCATGTCACCATATTCTAATTTGTTGAGATAGTGAATTGGTGGGTTTTTGTTAAATGTGAGTCAAAATCATCACAATTAAAAGAACCAAAGACTTAAACTACTCCAGTCTGTGTGCACTGAATTTATTTAATACACGGGTTTCACAATTTGAGTTGAATTACTGAAATAAATGAACTTTTCCACAACATTCTAATTTATTGAGATGCACCTGTACTCTTTTATAGAACAAAAGCAAATCTTCAGACAATGTCAGAGGCTTTCAGATTTGCTTTTCTTTGATACCAAGTTACCAGTTTTATTTTAGCCAAAAATGTGGTATTGCAAGTGTTAATCAAATTTGAATTTCCATTGTCAACATTTATTATTGAATCCTGTCATGCAAAATTGAATGGTTGCATGATGCAAGAAAGTTTGTCCAAGTTGTTTAGACATCTACAAAAAATTTGGTGGAAAACATTTTTCTATCAAAACCTTTATTTAAACCATGCTCAAATGACACTAAAAATAATACATGCTGTATTACCAAGGTTAACTGTAAAAACATTTTTGTCTCTCCTTGCTGGATCAGTGATCATTACAGCTGTCTCAGACATGTCCTCTTATGACTCTGATAGACTATACACGTGACTACTGTAATGTTCTTTTGGTTTGCAGGATGCAAAATATATATTCTCATGTATGCACATCCCGGTTGAACTGATCTTTCTCTAAAATGTCTGTTGTGATGAGGCTCTCTGTGCTGATGCTTGGCTGGAAACACCAGCGCCTTTGTCTGTGATCACAAAATAATTCCTTCCTCTCTGAGTGATGGCTGACAATAGTGGAGAAACTGGACTTTCAGCCATGCCTGCCAAAAGAAAAATAAATACTTTATTAACTGCAGTGAAGCAAAAAACAAAGGCTGAGGGCCTGAGTGGGAAGCATAGGCAATTTCAGACAATTTTGACTTCTGTCAAGTGAAAGGTTTCCGTCACCTCTCACCTGAAGCAACACACTGGCGCAAGGAATCTAGCAGACTGCTGCTTGAGAACCTGACCACCCCTCTGAAGAACTCCTCTCTGTCACCGAGGGTCTGGTTGTCATTTCCCCTGTACCTTGTTTCAAGCTAGGAGAAAACAGAGGATCCGTGTAGTAAAGCCCTTTTATGAATTTCAAGAGGCTTGTTTGTTGTGGTTAGTTGAAATGAAATATATGTAATTTTATATAACAAATAAACTACCGATATTCAATCTAAAGGTGGTTATGTAAGATCAGCGGTTTACACACTCACTCTATACACTGCTGTTTCTAGTTTTGGTGAAGGGCCGTGTCCAAATGCCTCACAGGACATCTGATGTCTCATCTCTTCATGGTCACTGTGTTCCTTTCCAATACAGGGATCTGCAAAAAAGACAAGGAAAGACCAACAAAACTACATAGATTAATTATAGTTAAGTTATATCACAGGATATAACTTAAGGATATATTACATCTATTCACTCACTGCTTTAACAATAGCAAAGCATAAAACAGTGATGAATTTAAATAAGAATGTCTGCTAACTCAACACAAAGAACAGTGTTTTTTTTTTTTTTGAAGTTCCATAAAGTGTAATGTGGGCAGTCTGCTATGAACAAATTTTATTGCCGATTTGGAATAGTATTTAAATCTGATATCTGACTGGAATACTCTATTTAGTAATAAACATATCTAGTGTGATTTTAATTTATGCCTTGGTTCATGACCCTAAAGCTCTCATTGCAAATTGATACACATTTTCTGTAGCATCTCATTTCTTTGTGGAGAGACATTATCCACATTTATCACCTCACATCAACAGCTTTGATTCTTATGTAAGATACATAAGAATAAAAACATGTACATACGGGATGAAAGAGTGTTTCTGTCCTGTAGGATCCTTGAGTGTGCATTTGGAAAAACCTATCAGTAAAAAATAATAATAAATAATTAAATTAAAAATACATAAAACAAAAATACATAAAATGAGTTTAGTATTTGTTATGTAAATAAAATTGGCAAGCAATTACTGTGTTACTTCGAAAAAATCACAAACAACATAATTTTAACCAATTTTAACAATATTTTCATTCTCCAATATCTGCCTTCAATGCATTCTTGACATCTTTGGAGCTAGACAACTCAAACCACATTAGGAAGTGGTCAGGGTATGTCCACATTCTAGTAGTTAGAACAACAAAAATGGAAATTATGTCATCTTTGGTGGACTAAAAGTGAGGCAGTGAAAAAGCAGAGGTGCGTTCCATTTGACCGTAAAGTGGACTTCACAGGGTATTCCGCCATCTTAAACGAGATTCCAGTCCGAAGGGAGTGAACATGTTCAGTTCGAAGGGCACTGTGAATGGCATAGGGGAATAAGGGAGCACTGATTCATCACTTAACAGGAAGTGGAGAAGGGGGAAAAAAAAAAAAAAAAAAAAAAAAAAAAAAAAAAAAAAAAAATCACCCAACTGTCATTGCGCACCACGGCACCAGTAGAACTACTGATGGAGCAGAGCTATTGAAAGAGTTTTTTAAAGGCTCTGCAATGGAGGGGTTGCAATAAACGTTGCTATTATTATACAAATTAGAGTATTTATGAATGGTTATTGTGACGAATGTTACATTTGTATTGTATGAATAGGTGAAACGAAGTAAAACCGGCGAGAAACAGCTGAGGCTCTCTCATTTTTTATTTACCTCAAGTAACGTTCTGAGGCTGAGTATTGGGAAAGAAAGTATGAGATGACACCACTACAATCTGTTAACAGTCTAAACGTATAAATTTTGACTATATTTATTAGATACATAGTTGTATATGTATTTAAATTTGAAAGCAAAATAAATTTCAGTATTTATATCATAATCTGTGTGACCCCGTCATTTCCTTTCTTTGATGACATTCCAGGGCGTTCCAAATGAGCGATTATTGTCAGTGAAGTTCATTTCAACGGATATCCCGTGCTTAGGGAGTAGGGAGCGTTGAACACTGCGTAGGGACCCTGTCAATTGGAATGCACCTCAGGTGTTTTGAAATAGTGAACATGGTAAAAATATAATGCAATTTACAAATTCAGTTAGTATTTATCCTAGTTGCTCACTAAAATCCTCAACTTCGGGACTGAAGCAATCACTCTCTTGGTTGTTATCGCTATAATAACAAGCATGCATCAATACCTCTACAAATGAGAAGAAAAATCATCTTATATCTGAAATATCAAACTTCTGTTGCTAAAGAAACTGCCACATTTGTCCTTTGTGGCGTATTCTATAGTGTAAAAATAGTCCATCTAACAACTAACAAGTAAATTTTGATGAAAATGCAAACAAACACATGCAGTTAATTAGGCTGAATATTTTAAAAATATTTAGATAATCAAAGTAAATTTGATTTATAAAGTTAAGCACACATTTGGATTTGGCCTACAAGCTGCCACTTGGAGAGCCCTGATAGGTTACCTGCTGATAACGTCTCAGAAGTAAGTCCCTCATTGCAGTGAGACTCTTGGTTCTCAGGTGGCCGTCCTTTATAGAGCCATGTTTAGTGGCCATTACCAATGCCTATGAACGTGAGTGAACAAAAAACAAACACAAAAATGAGATTTTACTTTTTTTGTGAAGAGAAAAAAATATTCCATTGATCAAATCAAAATTACAAATTAAAGCAAAGTCAAACAAACATATCACACCAAAAAAGATGGCTAAGGAAAGCCAAAAGGATATACATATCAAATGTCACCTGACAAAGAAATATCTTGTGTTTGGCCATGAGGTTGGATATAAACACATAGGAAGTGTGCAGGTGGTGCACAACATAAGTTGGCTTAAAGTGGTTGGGTTTGCTGAAGTTGTCTCCCCATGCGATCCGAATCCATATAGCCTCATCCTCATGTTTCTTCATCTTAATTGAAATCTTCAAACGCAAAATCAAAAGATTTTAATTAATAGACTACTAAGTGACATTACTTTGAATTCTTAAACTGAAAAAAAAGTTTAGTTTTTGAAAGCTTAAATGCCAAATGAAGTTGTTTTATTACATGCCGAATGACTCCATGCAAGTGTGCCTTAAACTGCTCTTTAAACTCGGTCAACTCTACACAAACTGCATCATCTGTGGAGAAAACGAAAAGGAGCCGCTTTAGACAATGAGTCTTTTCTCTAAACAAGTCAAAAGAACCATACACTTAACATGTACCAAATTATGCTCATTGTACATTCCTTCAAATCAATTTAACAATAAAAATGTGTAAATATAACACTCTTACCCTGTGCCTCAGCAAGCTGGCATGCATACCAGGTGCCTCGATCAGGATTTTCTATATGATCTAATGGGAGAAAAAATGTCAAGCTCAGTGGGTTAATTTACTTTTAAATTACAATAAATGTTTGTTTAAAAAAAAAAGAAGTCAATTTCACTCACAGATCATTTCCAAATTAGTGATGTGCTTCAGGTTAAGTCTGTTCTCCTACAATAGGGAGAGGAAGAGAGACAGAGAGAAAGATTTTACACAATCATTTTAGTTAATGGTAAAACTCGCTGCCTGTTCTGATAGGAGTCCCAGAACCAACTGAATAATAATAATAATGATAATGATAATAATAATAATAATAACAACAACTCCAAAGTGTCCTGTTGCTTCATAACATTTTTTTTTTTTTTTTCAAAACAGCGTTATGCAAATACTATAGAAGTCTGCTGGATGACAATTTAATATTACCATATCCTGGATGACAATCCTATTTCTGACCTTTTTTTTTTTTAAATTATTTTTATTTTTTGTTAAAACCATAGACTGTATGGTTAAAACATAAGCTAAAGCTTTCATGAAATTTGTCTATTGGGTTTGGATTAGGTCATATGCATTCACCGAACACACATTCATTTGAAATTATAGTTTTAAATCGTTATTAAAAAAAAGGGACTCAAACAGCATGAAAATCTGCTGAAAAAAGACGGTAAATTAACGGTAGTATTCACTGATCTGTGGTAGTATGCGATATATATATATATATATATATATATATATATATATATATATATATATATATATATATATATATCAATCATAATTTAAACGGATGTACCTCACCTCACAGAAACTGATTACATGTTCCACTATCATCCATTTGGGTCGAGTGTAATCCAGGGCACGCAGCTGATCTGCTGATAAACAGTTCCATTTCTTCAAAACATTTTCTATATTTTTGTTCGGTATTCTCCGGATTATCCGATTTAGAACAGATGTGGCTTGTGCGTCCATCGTACGGACGAAAGGGTTCTAGGTTAAAAATGAATAGAAATGGTCATCATATCTTTCGCGTTTTAGACGTTCAAAACAAACCGCCAGAAATCAAACAGAGATCTGAACCGGAAGTTCCGGTCTAAAGCGGGCGGGCAATGACATAAAAGTCTTTCATACGCAATAGAATTATTATAGTGCATTCAAGTCCTCACGAATTGATAGCGAATGTAATTGGCAATGTTGATGACACAATTTAATCGGTTCACATTTAGTGTTCTGCTCAGAAAGAACAGCGATGAAGATTGTCAGAAAACACTACTTATTTAATCTGGCTTGTGCGGTCAAACTACATTACCCATCATTCTCTGCGGCACAACAAAATAATGTGCATTATGTTGCTCTTCATTATGAAGTGAAAGAAACTTAACATTGTATACATAATTCATATCGTTCGGATTAAATGACCACGAATGCTCTCAATCCCAGTTTTTATTAATATTATTAATTATTTATTTTTTGTAATAATAATTATTTTACATTATATTATAATTATAATACATTACAGTTACATCATACAAGAATTGTTTTTCTTAAAAACAAAATATATAAATTTGGATTATTTAAATTAATACATTTATCCCATTACAACTGGGCAGCAGTAAGAGGTCGTGGATTTTTCCGTCCGCAAGGACATAAAAGTCTTTTATTTACTATTAATTTGACCGGTCTACGAGGATGAGAACCATCGATTGTTTTTTGTAAATCAAAAATACCATTTCCAGAGCAGGGAACGCTATAATCAACAGTGCAGTAGGTGGCGATAGTGTTCCAAAAGAACGATTCGCGAATAAACAAGAAGAAAAAGAAGAAGGGAACGCAATGCACCATAGGAAGGCACCACATATGTAATGATTAGTTGGATAGTGTGGCTTTAAAACGGGTTATTGCGTTACAAATTAAATAAGTAAATAATAAGACATCTCTGTCAGACTATAAAATACAGATGAGGAGCTGAGCGAAATACTTTTCTGATTCACCGTAAACACGTGAAAGTCACTCCGTAAACACGTGAACTGTGCTGCCCTTCACGAGCAACAAACAGCTGGACTGAAGTCATTGATTTGCAGAGCGATCAATTCAGCTTCTGTTCTCAGATGAAACGTCTATAAAACCATTGGTGAGCTGATCATCTTTCGTAACTGCTAACATTTCGTAACATCTTTCGTAACTGCTAACGTAATAGTCATGGCAAAACAGTTAAAAAATAAAATAAAATAATAATAAACAAGCATAACTTACACAAAAGATACATTAGTGCCATCGAAAAATAACTATGGATAAAGGTAAAAAGTTCTCAGCACTGTTACAAGTTCTTTTTGAAAAATGAAATTCACAAGGTGTTCAGATTCATTTCCATTATTTGTTATGTTGCAGCCTGTGATGCTTTAAATTTTAAAATAAAAATCACAATACACCATTCAGATTTGTACTTTTAAAATCATATTAATAAAGCATTTTAGCATAACTGGGATAATTAATTTAGATGATAACTCTACATGCAAAATACACCATTCAAAATGAAGTACTTAATAAGCAATGATTTATCTTTATTTAAAACGTGTTAATTTAGCTAATGTACCGATGAGGGAAAACTTTGAAATTTGGATTAGTGCTTAAAACCATTAGCAAATCATTTTGGATCATTTGTAAAGGGTTTGTTGTATCTGTTGCCATCTGCTGGACAAAATGATTAATAGCACCTAACAAACTTGTGTCTCATTACAGCAGCTTGTTTCACATCACATCTCTTCTTTGTCATATCAGATTGATTTATTGATTGATAGATAAACGTTATTCTCGAAGTCATTCACTTGTTTGAACATATTGGCA
Source organism: Spinibarbus caldwelli (assembly GCA_039654775.1). NCBI lineage: Eukaryota > Metazoa > Chordata > Actinopteri > Cypriniformes > Cyprinidae > Spinibarbus > Spinibarbus caldwelli. The sequence continues at coordinate 23,894,088 of CM077238.1, forward strand.
CTAAAATAAACATAAACTGAAATTATTTTACACACTTCAACTGGGGAAAAGTTATGCAAGTGTTTCATAAGTTTTCATAAGCAGGTACACAAGTCAATCAACAGTTTTTGTTTTAAGAGATGATCTGTGATATTGCACTAGGGCTAAATACTCTTTGAGGCGGGGAACTAGTTGCTGGAACACAAAAGCACTTCTTGGCTAGTTTGCAGGAGGAGTCAAATTGCCTTTCGGTGTCGTCTTTGGCACAATAATCTTGATTTTCAAAAATATTCTATGTTCTCGGTATGTAATTATAAATTGATTATAATATTGAATATATTGTCCGGCACTAGTGTGTGTATAATAACTTTTATGGTGACACGGTGCACATAACTTTGCAACAAAGCTGTCTATGATTTCCAGACACAAAAAGGGCTTTTTACACTTAAAATAGTTAACAAAATAGGTGTTAACTAATAGGGTTAGCATTCTTTTTTGCATATTTGTGATGTTATTGATGAGAATGAAAGCAGCACTCTACTTACACAAAGCTCTGGTGCTCATATTGCCAGCTGTACTATCAAGTTTTCCTGACATTTCTGAGTATAAATCTATGAATTAAATGGTCTCTAATTAATGTGTTTTTGTCCACCACGGTGTGAAAGGTCCTCAAGAGTATATACATTTAGAAATAGAGTTGAAGCTCTGATGCTTGGCTTTGTTTTTGTTTTTTTTTTGGATACAAGTGTCAGAGCTTCTGTGTCCAACATATCATTTCTAGTGAAAAGTGACTTTGCTGTCTTTTGTCATAAAGAGAATTGTAAAGTCATAGTAACCAACAGTTCTGTGAATGCCACTTTCATGTCTTATTTATATAATAAATTTTGAATTAAATTTGGGTGTATTGAATTGATTAATATTAATAAATGTTTTCTTCTGTTGCAGGTAAGTGTCCCAGATTTCAGAGGACTTTAGAATGAGTGATGGGATGGGATGGGGAGGCAGTAGTATCCTTAATGTCATGTCAAATTTCCTAATTTGTTAATAATATCATTCGCCTGATAATCAACCAAATTTTTTTATTTTTTTTATTTTTAAATCAGCATCGGCAGATAACTGAGCCAGATTTACAGAAGTGTGTCAGTTTCGTTAATGAATAATGCACAATTGTCATTTTCTGTTTTCAAATGTGTTTGAGTGAATTAAATTAATGGAATAGTTCACCCCAAAATAAAAATTCTGTTATCATATACTCTCATTTATGTTGTTTCAAACCGATAAGACTTCAGAACACAAATGAGGATATTTTTAATTTTCTCTAATTATTTATGTCCGTCCATTAAGAGTCCATGCAACCAAAACCTTTAAGCATCACAATTTATATAGAAAAATTATATAGAAAAATTGTAAAAATGATTCATGTGAACTAAGCTGACTTTATATAAGGAACAGATTTAATTTAGGCTTTTATTTTTAATTGAATATTGATCTACACACATACATAAAGCTCATCAAATATGGTAAACATGGAAGCTCTTCTGTGCTTGAGGTGCAAGCAGCAGTGAGGTTGCATCTCTTCAGAAGACTTTTGATTCATATGGATTACATTTACAATGTATTTTTGTATATTTTTGAAGAGTGAATGTTTTGGTTGCATGGACTTTCAATGGATGGACAATAATTATGAGAGAATATTAAAAATCTTTTAAATTGTTCCAAATATGAATTGAAGTCTTATGGATTTTGAATGACATGAGGGTGAGTAAACAACGATAGATTTTTAAATTTGGTCAACTTTTCTTAAAACTGTTTTTATAGTACTGTGAAACAGTCTTAAGGACATTAGATGATTCACAAAAACATTTTGTTTGAAGATGATTATATCTGGTGATGAATCAAGGATTACATGAATGAACAAAAGGCAATTGAGACAGCATAAATCCATAGAAGAACTAGGACAACTTATCCAAATCGGAGAATGACTTACCTGGAAAGTACAGTATTGTGAAAATTTTAGGCACTTATTTTTTTCCCCTCCCTTTTCACATTGATCTTACTTTAAGAATGATAGTCACCAGCAGGGCAAGTGCTGTCACAGCTTGCAAGACATACAGCCTTAACTCAGGATGCATCCTGATCTGTCGCCCCATCTACATACTGACGAGTGCAATCAACTTATAACACTTCTCAAACAGTGCCACAAGGAGGTATGGAAACATACTCATGCAAACATGCTTTTCAGAGTTAACATTTCACCTCCTTAATTGTACAATCCACAAACAATGCAGTAAAAACAAACATGAAAATTTAATTTTGTTAATGAAGCAAACCAAGAAATGAAATGTCATCATTTAGCTTCGTGTAATTTCATACCTTCACGATTTTGTTCTGTGGACCAAAAAAGGAAGACATCTGAAGAATTTCTATGCTTTAATAACTCTTTGTGTTCTTTGGAAGAAAGTCATACAGGTAAGACAAAACGATAAGTTAATGATGACATATTTTCTGAGTAAACTATTACTTTAAATCTGTATTGGGTGCATCATGCTACTTTTTGGATTGGACCTTTTATTCTGGTTGTATAATTTATTTCTGATAATCTTATAAAACCCGTTTACAAATAAGAGACAGTGCAAAATGTTTATCTTATGTTTGGTTTGAAAACAGGAATGTAAGTAATTATTGTCTGTCTCTGTTTATAGCATAACGTCCTCAGGTTCTTTGGCACATGTAATGATCTGGACCGTGCAATGCGGGACTGTCTCAAGAAAGAGGTGAGGACATGAGACTTTGTGACAAAGTATACTTCATATAGTCATTTTGTAATAAATCCAAAAGCAAGACGTGTTAAGACGGGGGTGTATTTGTCATCTTTTTCACCCATGATGAGTGGGATAATAGGTGTAAACATTAATGTGTCTTGGCTTATCAATTCACATGATGGGTATTAATACCAGATGGAAACTAGGTCAAAGCATCTTCCATACGAATACACACATTTATTATCAACTCAACTTGTCTAGCTGTCTTGGGCTAAATCATTTGCCTCTCTATTTGTCCACACAGTATCAGGCAAAGAGGGAGCGCAGCAAGGCCCACGCAGAAGAAATGAGACAGCGTTTAAAAGAACAACCAAAAGAGCATCCCTAGTATCAAAAATCGCCCCCTTGGAGGACAAAACTACTCCAGACATGAACTAGGTTCTGGTGTTAGGGTGCTTGGACACTTTAAATCTGGAATGCTTTTCTGTGAGGATTCATTTATTATGACCCTTGCAGTAAATAACCTAGTAGAGCAAGTTGAAGGTGAAACTTAAGTTTATTTAATAATGTTTAACTGCAGGCTTTGAGCTGTATCCCAGATGTGACCTACTGATCTGGAGAGTGGGTCTGAAACTAAACGATGTCAACATTTTGATTGTTTAAACTCCAATTAAAAAAGTTCAAAATGAACATTGTCATTAGCACATTTATTGGCAGCTTGTCTACATTAAGATATTTTCAGTTATCAATTACTAATACACTAAAGAGCCTACATGTCCAATCAGTTGAATTTAAGATATTGTCAATTAGAGAAAAACAATATACCAAAGAGGATTCCAATCAAAGTGTATAAACATCTTAGATTTGTTCAAAAAAGGGATGTAAATGTAACTATTGCAAATGCAAATATGTTTACCAATGTGATATTTCATTTTTCTAAATTAGTTCATAGTTGATAATAAGTTTTAAAGGAATAGTTCACCCAAAAATGAAAATTTGCTGAAAATGTGGGAATAGGTGATGATCTGTATTTTTCTGTTCGGCATCTGGGATTGTCAGTTTATCTGAGTTTCTCATCTGGCGTCCAGTCAACTGCTCCCTGAGTGGTGGTAGCCAGTCTCTAAAACTAGACTTGTATAGCTTCCTAGCAAATTCAAGACACAGTTGGACTCATCTCTCTGCTAGTGTGCACAATCCAAGAAGGGAGAGGGCATCGGAATATCCTTGATACCTTTGTCCCAGTATGATTTTACAGACCCGTTTCTGCACACTTTCCAGCCTTTTAATTTGATCAGTAGTCAAGTAGTCAGTTGATCAACTGTGCCAAACTGGAACTGCATACTCTTAACACAGGGCACAGATACCCTGTATAGATGATAACCAATTCTTGATCTCGAACACCAAATTTCTTTAGCCAGTGGAGAGCAAAAAGCTTTCTGTTGACTGAGAACAACATGTGGTCCACTTGACCATCCCATTTTAAATCACTCTGGATGCTAAGCCCTAAAACCTTAACAGAGTCACAGGTTTTCAAAATGTTCTGATCTATAGAAAGTGATGTAGTCCAGGGGATATGTGAAAATAATGTTCACTTTTTCATAAAAGCATGAAACTTGGTACACTTGTATAGTTTGTGGCCCTAAGTATTTTCAGAAATGGAGCCATTGCAAAAACACCTTGTGGTTGCCATGGCGACCATTTTACTTTCTGCCATAACCAAATTATGTATTTTGTGTCATATCTCCTGAACCAAACATGATAACACAGAAAAGGTGATGTCTACCTCTATGTTTTGATGGTCAAGGATTACAGTGATACCATATACAGCAACATAAACTGTTCAGGTGTTCATGGTGAAATCAGCAATACGTGAAGGAAATCACAGTATCTGAGCATCACAGTATCACAGCATTTACAAAAGTCCATATTATTTCTATACATTTTTCCTTTCTTTGATAATTAACTAATATTCTATTCAATAATACATTAAAAGATTGTTTTCAAGAATACTATCATATATTTCAGAGATATAAAAAAAATAATCTCAGGTGAGTGTATTTTTCCTCACCTCTCAGGCAGAGTCAGGTAGGCGGTAGTGTGTTTCCAATACATTCTTGTTCTCTCTCAACAATGCTCTAACATCACACGCAGATGGCAACACAATCAGGTGAACAGTTAATGGTTAATTTAGTGACTTTATGAGAAGGATTACAATTAAATCTCAGAAGATGCAGAATGAAATTTCAAACATTTCATGTAAACTTTATTTACAATCACTCTCTGGGGCCAGAGTCGTCTATTATGTTGTCCACAAGGGGGAAGCCAGAGTCCTGCATGCGGGCTACACGCAGGTGAATCGCTAATATTTGATGTAATGGGTGGAATAATATTTATGTGTAGGTTGTGGTGCGAGTGTGGGCCGGACGGTGACAAGCATGGCGGGTTGCGGGTCCAATAACAGAGACTATTTCGACTCGGTCCAGTACACGCTGAGCAATGTAGCCAATCGCGCTGCCACTGATTGACAGCTGTAGAGATTATATTAAAGGGAGCACTCTTTGCTTGCTTTCTGTATTTAATCTATTCACAATTTGAATATAAGTTTTAATAAATTAGTTTTGTCTACCTCATGTAGGAGATTTAATGCAGGTTCGGGTACCAGTTTTTATGTCAAATGGGTTGGGTTTGGGATTAAATTAGTGTACTGTCAGATAATGTGTCAGGTGTTCTGTTAATTACTGCGATTGTGGGAAGATCATTTCACCAGCCAGGAAAGGTGAACGAAAATGCCTTGTGTGATGTTACCACGAGGCATCGCTTACTTAAAGATCTCAGGCTTCTGAAGGGGATGTAGATTCGTAAGACTGAGTGGAAGTAGGAGGGTGCTGAGCCTGTGGCTGTTCTGTACGCAAACATAAAATGTCTTGAACTTGATGCGAGCTGCAACCGGTAGCCAGTGCAGGGAGATAAAGAGAGGTGTCAAGTGGGCCCTTTTGGGCTCATTGAAGACCAGTTGTGCCGCTGCATTCTGAATCATTTGTAGAGGTTTGATTGTGCATGATGGAAGTCCAGCTAGAAGAGCATTGCAATAGTCCAGCCTAGAAATGACAAGAGCCTGGGCAAGAAGTTGTGCAGCATGCTCCGTTTGGAAAGGCCTGATCCTCCTGATGTTGTGCAATGCAAACCTGCCTAATCGAGCTGTCTTTACAATATGGTCCTTGAAGGTCAGCTGGTCACCAAAGAACACTTTCTGATGAACCTAGCAGGATGATAAAATTATGCTGTAAAGTCGGAGTGGCAGGCAAGATGAGAAGCTCAGTCTTTGCCAGGTTGAGCTGCAGGTGATGATCCTTGATCCATGCCGAGATGTCCACCAGGCAGCCTGAGATCCATGCAGCTACTATTGGATTGTCTTGTTGAAATGAATGATAGAGCTGTGTGTCATCAGCATAGCAATGGTAGGAGAAACCACGTGCTTGTATAATGGGTCCCAGTGATGTAGTGTATATGGTGAAGAGGAGGGGTCCAAGAACTGATCCCCGAGGAAACCCTGTGACCAGTTGATGTTCTTTGGATACCTCTCCTACACAGGAAACCCTGAAAGACCTACCTGTGAGATAAGATTCAAACCAGTGGAGCGCAGATTCGGTGATGGTAGACAGGATAATCTGATGATTCACAGTGTCAAAAGTGTCAGATAGATACAGCAGAATAAGAACTGATGATTTGGAATCAGCTTTTGCTATCTGCAAGGCTACAGTGACCGACAGCAAAGCAGTCTCAGTTGAATGGCCGCTGCTGAAACCTGATTGGTTAAAGTTCAGTTGGTCATTCTGTGAAAGAAATAATGTAATTGTGTCTATAAAGGTGTGAACCAAATGGTCCATTTCATTTGAATAACAAAGGAACAGCATTCCTTAGGAACGTCTTGTAGATTGCAGGATCTCCAGTGGGAAGGTCCTAATAGTATCTGTTGTTTCTAGCCCTTTTGTCTTCAGGTATAAAATTATATCCCACAGACAGAACTTTTGGAGAAGCTAGGTTTCATACAAGGATTAAGATTGTTTGAAGGAAGACATGCTAACATCTAACTGCTTCACTACCATCTTCAATAAATTAATTTCCCCACAAAAATTTTGGTCAAGCCTACTCAAAAGACTGCTCAGCAAAAATACAGTAAAGATGATGATTCATGGGGCAACATTAGCCCCTTTCGCACCGCTTTAGTTCCAGAACTAAAAGTACAGTACTAAAGTACTGGGACGATTTTGCGCAAACTATTTCCCAGTACCATTTAAAGGGTTGCATTCGCACCGACAGTGGGTACTAGGAAGTGACATAAGCCGGTCGACAGCGACATCATTTGTGCACGGTGTTCAACAATGAAAACAAAGAACAACGTTAACAACAGGAGGATGGAGGATGCTGTGATCAGAGCTGTGTTTTTGTTGTCTTGCGGGGTTCACAATAATGGACATGGAATGTCGTTGTATAGACAAATACCTTAATGTTGCGTTTTGTTCCTTCGAATTCCAACTGAATTTCCTCCGTTGCATAAATGTTCAAAAATGCCTGCACTTCAGCGTCCGTCCATCTATCGCTGTTCTCCATTCTTGTGAAATATAAGTTGATACAATGTTTACACAGTATGTGTTTACACAGCGTTCTAAATCATGGCGGGTGAGGGCGTTTTCGTACGCGTTTAGCCAATCAGCGTATACTTACGTCACGATAGTTCCTATGGAACTGTTTTAGACCCTACTCTGAAATAGGAGCTAATTTAGTTCCTCCAAACGGAGTTCCGGGAACTAAAACAGTTCCTAGTTCCCGTGGTGCAAACACGCCAAAAAGTGGGTAGTTCCACAATTAGTTCGGGCACTATGAAAAGGTTCCTGCGGTGCGAAAGGGCCCTGTGTGAAAACACTTTTTCACACAGGGCCATGTGGGTTTGGATTTTGTTTTCCCTTCATAATAAAAAAAAAAAACTTCATTTAAAAACTGCATGTTGTGTTTACTTATGTTATCTTTGATTAATATTTAAATTTGTTTAATGTTCTGAAACATTAAAGTGTGACACACATGCAAAAAAAAAAAAAAAAAAAATCAGGAAGGGGGCAAACAATTTTTCACACCACTGATATATATAGATAGATATATATCAGATATATCATATATATATATATCAGATATATTAGTGCTGTCAAACGATTAATCACGATTAATTGCATCCAAAATAAAGGTTTTTAATATATAAGTATATAAAACTGCCTCCTCATTTTAAAACGCCGCACACTACTGAGATATATGTATACATATAGTAGTATATTAGTAGTAATATGGATATATTAGTGCTGTCCAAAGGTTAATCGCATCCAAAATAAGTTTTTTTTTTTTTACATAATATATGTATGTGTACTGTGTATATTTATATAAATACACACACATACAGTATATATTTTGAAAATATTTACATTTATATTTACATTTTATATATATATATATATATATATGTATGTGTATGTGTGTATAAACATAATATATTTTTCTTAAATATATACATGTATGTGTTTGTATTTATATATTCATAATAAATATACACAGTACACATACATATATTATGTCAAAAAAAACTTATTTTGGATGCGATTAATCTTTGGACAGCACTAATATATATATATGTATACATATATCTCAGTGGTGTGCGGCGTTTTAAAATGAGGAGGCAGTTTTATATACTTATATATTAAAAACCTTTATTTTGGATGCAATTAATAGTGATTAATCGTTTGACAGCACTAATATATCTGATATATATATGATATATCTGATATATATCTATCTATATATATAGATATATATCAGAGGTCCTAGAGTCTGGAGGAAGGGTGGAGAAGCTCATAGCCCAAGTTGCTTGAAGTCCAGTGTTAAGTTTCCACAGTCTGTGATGATTTGGGGTGCAATGTCATCTGCTGGTGTTGGTCCATTGTGTTTTTTGAGAACCAAAGTCACTGCACCCGTTTACTAATAAATTTTGGAGCACTTCATGCTTCCTTCTGCTGACCAGCTTTTTAAAGATGCTGATTTCATTTTGCAGCAGGATTTAGCATCTTCCCACACTGCCAAAAGCACCAAAAGTTGGTTAAATGACCATGGTGTTGGTGTGCTTGACTGGCCAGCAAACTCACCAGACCTGAACCCCATAGAGAATCTATGGGGTATTGTCAAGAGGAAAATGAGAAACAAGAGACCAAAAAATGCAGATGAGCTGAAGGCCACTGTCAAAGAAACCTGGGCTTCCATACCACCTCAGCAGTGCCACAAACTGATCACCTCCATGCCACGCCGAATTGAGGCAGTAATTAAAGCAAAAGGAGCCCCTACCAAGTATTGAGTACATATACAGTAAATGAACATACTTTCCAGAAGGCCAACAATTCACTAAAATTTTTTTTTTTAATTGGTCTTATGAAGTATTCTAATTTGTTGAGATAATGAATTGGTGGGTTTTTGTTAAATGTGAGCCAAAATCATCACAATTAAAAGAACCAAAGACTTAAACTACTTCAGTCTGTGTGCATTCAATTTATTTAATACACGAATTTCACAATTTTAGTTGAATTACTGAAATAAATGAACTTTTCCACGACATTCTAATTTATTGAGATGCACCTGTATATATTTGGACACTGACACAGTCTTCATAATGTTGGCTCTGTATGCCACCAGAATAGAATTAAAATGAAACAAGATGAAATTGCAGTGCAGACTTTAAGCTTTAATTCAATGGGTTGAACAAAAATATAACATAAAATGCTTAGGAATTACAACCTTTTTTATACACAGCCCCCCATTTTCAGGGCCCAAATGTAATTGGACAAATATATATAATCATAAATAAAATGTTCATTTTTTAATAGTTTGTTGAGAATCCTTTGCACTGCATGCTCACTGAAGCTTCAGAAGGAAACACCATGCAAGAGCCGGGGGGTGAACAAATTTTGAATTTGAAGATCAGGGTAAATTTAACTTTTGTCTTCTGGGAAACATGTAAGTATTTTCTGTAGCTTCTGAAGGGCAGTACTAAATGAAATAGAAAAAAAAAGAAAGAAAAAAGATATTTAGGCAAAATAAGAAAAATGTACACATCTTCATTCTCTTCAAAAGAAGAGTGTGAAAAAGATGGATTTTCACGTTGTTACGTCATTCCCCCAGTGTGAAAAAGATGGATCTCAAAATCATACAGTCATTGTTGGAAAGGGTTCAAATACAAAAAAAAATGCTTAAAAATCAAACAATTTGTGGGACCTGAAGAATTTGTCTGAAGAACAGCGGGCAGTTTAACTGTTCAGGAAAAACAAGGGACTCTTGAACAACTATTACTAAAAAAAAAAAAAAAGCAGCTGTGGATCATTTAGGTTACAGCACAGTATTAAGAATCAAGTATGTGAACTTTTGAATGGGGTCATTTTTATAAATTGAACTAGTGTTTTCTCTTGTGCATGTATGTAGCCTATGCAAACATATTTTATGTGAAATATCTTATTCAGGTCAGTACTAAATAAAACACACCATGCATTTTGTATGATCCCTCTTATTTTGGTAAAATAATTAACATTTTGCAGATTCTGTAAGGTGTAAACATCTGGTTTCAACTGTATATAGCCATTATATGCAAATCCAAGTATCAATGGTCAATGTGTGTATGTCTGTGAGCTGCTGAATCTGTCGTGTGAATGTTCAGGTCAGGGGTGAAAAATGTGGCCTATTCCAGCAATGCCTTGAGCACTATGTGTTTAGTTAAGTAACGTTATTCCAGCTAGAATATATCGGTTTACATAATGTCATTTGTAATTGTGCTTGGCCAGGCATGACAGAGTGAATTTTACGATATACATTCTTCATACCCGGCTGCAAATGGCTCTGTGTCTTGGCCCCAGGGCCCCTGTGCTGCTTAGGTAATAAAATGTAAAAGCTCCCATGATGCCTGGAGGGAACATTCATGTTCTGCCAACGTTAGCGTAAGGGAATTGTCTTTTCTGCAGTGCAAACAAGCTATGAAACATGGCCAACATTGTAATTTCAGTAGCTAGCACCTTTCACCTGTTCTTGTGTTCTTCACTGTACATTAAATGATTAATCAAGGTGCCTCAACTATGTGACCCTTTTTTCAGACATCAGCCTGCAACTGGCAATAGAGTGGGAATTAATAATTGAAGGATTCTTGCAGAAAGGGATTTGTGGTGGCATCTGAAGTGGCCTCTTGTTCTCCAGGCACTGAGCCACTAAACTGTTAGCTGCGCTGGGGTGAGCAAAGGTTAGAAAGACTGAAGGGTCATCCACAATATGATGTCTTCTTTTTAGAACGGGATGAAACGGAGGAAATGAATACTTACAAAATAGTTCAAATACAACAATCAATTTTACATTTCTTTAAAGCAGTGATAGTTATGGTGGTACCTGCTAAGGCACTATGTAAGCATATAACTTCTGTATGTATGTTTGTAATGTGTCTTAAATGTTTTTTGCTGTGGACATAAACAATATTTCATGTGCCTTGTTGAGGAGAAATATGTTATTAGGGGCCAAGCAACACAGATGTGTAGGCACCTATTGGAGGCCTATCAGTTACTTTTTCTGTTATGCCAATAGAACTGCTTGCGTGAAAGTAATGAAATTTGGCACACTGATAGAGGACAGTCTGAACATGAACCACAATTTGGAGTCTCTAATTCAAACCCTCTAGCGCCACCAACAGCTTAAATTATAACAACCATAACCTGAGGGTGCCTGCACAGTTTCGGCACAGTGCACCTGAGAGGTAGGAGATGAAAAATGCTTCTTTTTGCTTATAACATCTGAACTGTTTGGCCAAAAATCACAAGACTAGGGGAAAAGACCTTACAGGTTTCAGTTTTACACACAGCATCAGAGGTGATCACCTTAAGGTTGTGACCACCAAACTGACATCAAAGAATTAGCAGAGAAAGCCAACTGTGCTGTTGCCTCATGTCATCTTTGGGAGAAAAAAATGACACAACGCAAAGACTACATGGAGCCAACGGATAAATAGCACAGATGTTTTGTGCCTGTGTGAGAGGAAATGACTGTCTGTTGAGAAGGCGGCAGAAGTAGCTGATGATGACATCACTGTTTTCCCCAGAGCTGCTTTATAGATGAATTAAATTTATAGCATAATTGATGAAATTTACTGAGCCAAACTGAGCTGTTTACAGCAGTATTGAATTCTGTTTGTGTCACTGAAACATTATTTTCCTGTTTCTCACCGTAAAGCTTTTTTGAAACAATCTGTATTGTGTAAAGCACTATATAAATAAAGTTGACTTGACTAGTCAAAATGGGAAACTGAAACTATGAATTTGAATATAAAAACAGCAAAGCAGCATTTGCCATCATGCTAACATTTCGAATATGAATCATAGTGATTAGTTCACTTCATTTCAGATGGCCATGTTATTATATATATATATATATATATATATATATATATATATATATATATATATATAAACTAAATAAATAAAATAATGGAATGCTCAGGCAAGTTGTAAAATTAAAAGTGTGCTACATGTGTATTCCCTATAGATTATGTTGTTTGCTCACTTTTGTCACTTTTCTTCTTGTTTACTGGGCTAAGCTGATGAGGCAGTCAGAGTGATCTGTCTCACTGACTGCCCGACGCCAATTCAACCTGCTCTGTTGGCCAAAAAGCCACTGATCGGGTCCAACTATTGCAGAGGGTGAGGATTTTTTTCTTTGTAATAATTCACTCACACTCAAGTTGTTTTAAACCTTTGTGAAGTTAATTCTTCTTACACAAAAGGAGATATTTTGAAGAATATGAGTAACCGTTTTTTGTTCCAAATGGATAAAGTAATTTTTTTGAACAATGTTAAAAGATCTCAGACCACTAATCCTTGCCAACACAACACCAGAGAGAACTGAAAAAAGCAATAGAAGATGTAATAAATGGGAACTAATCTAAGGAGTGTAAATGGCGCCATCTGGTGGTGAAACAAAGGAGCCTCAGGGAAAAAAACGACGCAACACAATTGTTTTTTTCTTTTCTTTTCTTTTCTTTTCTTTCATAGTCCTAAAAGTTCATAGTCTAAATCCAGAAGAACTGCTGGCAGCGTCTCTTAAGATGCTTCAAGAAACCTACCAGCAAAGCTACAGTAGCTACTTTAACAAATTTTAGGCGCTTGTATAAAAATGCTGTAAAATGAGGATGGTGTTAAAAATAATGTCATAAATAGATTTTCTTTATCAATTAACTTCTATTAACTAAATTAAATGAACATTTGGTGTGACCATGCTTTGCATCTAAAGCAGCTTTTGTCTTAGGTGCACTTGCGCATAGTTTTTCAGGTAGCTTTGCAGGTAGGTTTCTTGAAGCATCTTGGAGACGTTGCCACAGTTCTTCTGGATTGAGTCTGTCTCAGTTTGTTCTGTTTCTTCATGTTATTCCAGACAGACTGATGATGATGAGATCAGATCTCTGTGTGGAGCACTGGCTGTTGTCAGAGTCCTTGTGCAAACAAAATCTCACTGGATTATTACAGTTATTTGGCAGAATGAATGTTTGGAAATGTAAACTGATATTTCCTACTGACACACTACAGTAAAAGATAGAAATAATTGACTTAAAACCATTTTTTTTTTTTTTTTTTAGCTGGTGAAAATACTACTGTTCTAATAATTTTGACCACCACTGTATGTAATCATATAATCCATAAAAAGGTAACGGTCTGATTACGAGTATTTTATTCATATGTAAAAGTTATGAAAGGTTATTTTCAAGGAAATTATGATCATTAGGCCTAATTGATGATGTGAATGTTTAAACAAATGTTTCAGCTACCCTTTTTTTGTAAATGCAGGTTGGGTCTTTAAAAAAACAAAAAAACATTCTGTTTGTTTCTACAGTGAAAAGAGTTGTACGTTAGATGGTGAGCCACGCAGTTGGCTTTCTTGGATTTCCAATTTGACTACAAACTTTGAACTCAAAGCTCTAAGATACACCATATGGTAGGACACTTACTTACAATGGTCTAACCAGACGTCAGAGGACTTTATTTACTTATTTATTTACAAATCATATTTTGTGAATATGAATTGGGTAATAAATCTTCTGAATTGGTTAGCTTGTATCCAATACACATACACTGATAAATATTCACACCGACATTCATTTAAAAGAGGGTTTTATTTTATTTAAATTCTGTTGTTTCTCTGTGCAATTTTATTGTTTTTAATATTATACTGAAAACTTGTCAAAAGTGAGTCTTTTCATGCAACACTTTTTTAATGTGTTGCATGGTCTTCTCTGAACCTCTTATGAACCTAATGATTGTAGATTACGTTATTTTATAAGACAATTCACAAACAATTTTGCAGCAAGCAGGGTTCAGTTTACAGCACTTCTCACTCATTTCTATGGTATCCATAGAAACTGACTGTTGTATTTAAGTGAATCCTTGATTTTAAAGATTGGCTGGGTTAAAACTATCTGATTGGCTAAAAACCCAGCATAGGCAGCCCAGGCACAGGACGTCGATATAACATCAGGTTGACATTGGATATGACGTCGGACAGATGTTGCATTTTGCTTGAGAATGAAAATCGAGTTGGTGTCAGTATTTGACGCCAATTTGACGTTGACTTAATGTTGGATTTTGGTTACACAACCTAAAAGCACCAAATATCAATGTCAGCTTATGTCAGTATTAGACATCAAATTAACATTGACATTAGACGTTGAAGTGACATTGAATTTTGGTCACCCGATGTACAGAAATTTAACCAAATATCAACATTATGACGTTGTGTGCCTGCTAGGAAGAATGATTGTTTAAACAAACAAACAAACTAACTAACTAACTAACTAACTAACTAACTAACTAACTAATTTGTAAATTGGTGCCTAGCAGGAAAGTCTCAAAATATACCAAAACAAATCAATAGTGATTCACACACATACAATGACTTAAATGAAGATTCAACAGTCAATTCATACACAGAAATATTTGTGAATCTTTCGTCAATGATAATTTGTTGGTGGTGTTGGTATTTTGTGAATATCAACTTGCTAATAAATTTGTGACTCTTATTTTGTATATAATACAATTTTGAGACTATTTTAGCTTCATATTTCTTCAGAATAGTAATAGTAAGTCCATATTAGTGCTTTTGTTTGCCTTATCTTGGGTCTGGGCCCATTTCCGGCAGACCATTCCTGACTTACTATCAAGAGCCATTGGGATTCCTCAACCTGCACAACTTAATCAATAATCAGAACTGTTAATCAATGGCATTCTAAATAAGCATTGACTGGACATGCAAGGTTAGGCAGGTTTATTGGTTTACATTAAGCAAAACAACATTATGGAAGAAGCTCCCTGACCTGTTTTCAGTGTCTACACTGAGAGATCATCTATAGCTTTTCATGCTCATCCAATCTGCTTTATCCAGCAATACTACTAGATCTTATTTCCACATACATGCCTCACTCCTCTTTTGGACAGTAGACTAAACCTCACAGATATTCTGTCCTCTTTTGGGTTTTTCATTAGTATCCTATATGCCAATGTATATGCCACACTCTTTACATGCAATGCAGTACCCACTACATCTACTGGATGAGCTTCTATAATTTTGTCATAGGTTAGTACTCCATCTAAACTTGTTTCATAATACAAAAAGGAAGTCAATGACCTGGCAAGTTGGTTTTACCTGTCAAGACCACAACAAGCTTTATGTCTTAAATAAAAACCAAAAAAGTAGCAATTTTTAGATTTTCAGCAACATGAAGTAAAGCTAACTATCTGTATTGCTGGGTTTATGTCGTTAATGTGAACCAGCTAATTCTTAGAATGTAAAGAAACTTTTTGGGCCTATAGTAAGCTTACCATTGTTAATGATAAAATCCAAGAAAATGCAATCCATTAGTTATTTCCCTTATGACAAGTCATCAAACAAGTCTGTCTGCAAAATTGAAGGTTGTGGTACAGAAATAACTGGGAATCATGTCAGGAACCTGCAGAAGCACATTCAGAATAAACATCCAGTATGCTGAGTATGCTGAGACAACCAACAAGAAGAAAATCTACACACAATCAAAATGAAAAAGCCAAAGAATTCAGGTCTACGTTTTATTTGATGAGTCTAAGTGGTCATAAAAAAGTCAGTATGTGACAGACTTGACACAGCATAGGAAATGAATGGGAAAAACCTTAATGCAGAGCAATTTGAATGTCAATGTGTTGAATAAAATCTATATATCACACACACACATACACACACACACACACACACACACACACGTTTGTTTTTGTGAAAAGTGGGGACATCCTATAGGCATAATGGTTTTTATACTGTACAAACTGTATCTGCTATTGCCCTACACCTAAACTTAGCCCTCACAGGAGACTGTGCATTTCTACTTTCCCAAAAAAAAAACAAAAAAACAAATCACTCTGTATGATTTATAAGCGTTTTGAAAAGAGGGGACATGAAGTAATGTCCTGAAAAGTCACCTTCACCTTGTAATACCTATGCCATACCTGTGTCATTATACAAATTTATGTCCTCATTTGTCACAAAAACGCACGCACGCACACACACACACACACACTTGAATTTGTGGTTTACGGGGACTCTCCATAGGCGTAATGGTTTTTAGACTGTACAAACCGTATTTTCTATCGCCCTACACCAACCCTACACCTAACCCTACCCCTTACAGGAAACTACTGGCAATTTTTGAATTTCATAAAACACAGTTTTGTATGTTTTTTAAGCCTTTTGTTTTACGGGGACACAGGAAGTGTCCTCATAAACCATGTTTATGTTGTAGTACCCATGTCATTATACACATTTGTGTCCTCATAAACCATATATACCAGTACACACACACACACACAGAGAGAGAGAGAGAGAGAGAAATGATTAATTTAGGCACTACTGCAAAAATTATGATTCAAAATGATCTAAGAAATATATAACATATGTTTTACTAAATAAATATACTACTGACAAATAATAGTTGGATACTGTCTAAACAATTATCCAAATATATATTTTCTAAGTGTAAAATCTAGAATTCTTGCACAGTGGATGAATACGTAGATCACTTCAGCCATCGGTTATTTTTCACCAGATGGCAATTTGGTCCAAATACATGATAAATTACCATATTTTGTTTATGTTTCACATTACACATAAATAACATAAGATCTAAATACAAAATTACCCTATAGAAAGTGCATAATTATTATTTTTTTTTTTTAATTGTTACTACTTTAGAGAAATTATTTTTTATTACTTTTATATTTTTTATGTAGTTTTAAGTTATACTCTTACAATTCTGGTCAAAAATGACTGCAAACAGCCAGTGTGTGGCCCTTTTCTTTTTGCCATGAATGTTCACACCAGTACAGTGACTGAAAAAAAAAATTGTGGTGCACTTGGGCTACAAGGGAGCTAACTCAACGACATGCACCTAAATACATTTCATCAGCTTTGAAAGATGTCTTTCACAAATATAATATTGAATTAAGGCAGTGTCTTTACTTACCAATATGCAAAATGGCACCCAGTGTAACTGAGAGAATGAAACTGATCCCATGGTGTGGAAGGGTTGAGGATGAAGTAACTGAAGTCCAAGGCATATTTGGTAATTCACCTCTAAATTGGTGTGTATAATACACATTAATGTATTATATACACATGCACATTATATTTATATAATTAACATTATATTTATTTACTAAACTATATCATGTCATCAGACATGAAACTCCTCTAATATGAGTGTTTCAGGTGTCAATATTGCTTTATGTTTGATGACATTGTATGGTGTTCTGAACCCTTATGCAAGGTGTTCCTAATGCTTTCTGTTCCTAATGTCTCAGTTCTGGCTGTTTGCAGAGTGCAGTATCAAAGCATATTAATGGAAAGTTGACTGGAAGGGAAAGAAATTGGGAGAGCTTCACAAGGAGTGGACTGAAGCTGGAGTCACACATCATTATCCACCATGCACCCATAACATCTTCAGGAAAAGAGCTACAACTATCACGTTTCTAGTACCAAGCCATTCCAGAACTGCAGACAGAAGCTAAGGGAAAAAAAAGAAAACAAAACAAAAAAAGAACTGGAGTCCTGCTCAGTGGTCCAAAGTTCTTTTTTCAAATGAAAGAAAATTTTACGTTTCATTTTGAAATCCAGGTCTCAGAGTCTGGAGGAAGAGTAGAAAGTGTTCATCTTGTATATATACAGCTCGGCTGGAATGGCCATCCATCCAGGGTGTTTCCTTGCCTAAGACCTGAGATGTTGGGACTTGCTCCAACATCAGTGCAAGCCTATATATAGGACAAGCTTCTATATTTGAAGTACATCATAATCTGTCCTAATCACTGTTTACCACACGTTAAATTCAAATGCACAGTTTTTGCATTACAATTGAATTAATATTTTATCAGCAGCATCCTTATTCACTGCTAAACATCTATTTTGTCTACATTTGTCTGTGTGTACATCTAGAATTCGAGTATCTGAAATGCTGCATAATTGTCAGTACTTTTCCTATTTTCAATTTTAGCATTAGTCTGATATAATGCATTGGAGTTAATTTTTGGATTTCTATTAGTGTAATACTCTTCAAAGTGCAAGTACACTTTAATTAAACAAGAAATTTACAGAGAATTAGAAAATGTTAAAATATCAGAGAATAAGTGTAAATAATAAAAAGAACAAGGAAACTTTTTCACAAATTTGTCAATTCTACAGTTTACCGTACTAGCACTGCAAACTGTACTGCAACATTTCCATAAACCACTACGTTTAGTTTACCTGTTTAACTGGACTTCAGCACCCTCAATGAAACTTATGTTGATAAATCAGCCAAAATAAATGAAACATTTCTAATTTTTCTGGACCTTATTCTTCAGGAGAAAAAAAAAAAAGCCTTCCATCATTGATTCCTGCTCATTCTCAGGAGGCTTCTATGTGTTGTTATTGTCCAATGTGATGAAGGCTCCTTTTATCACCATTTTCTTCCAGGTCAAAAGGCAATCATTGAGACAAATGAGCAACACAATGAGTGATGACCAAAACAATCAGAAGTGGAACACGTATATCACAGTATTCTGCTTGTCATTGCAACTATTAGATGCTGCTTAGCTATAAATCACCTAGATTCATTCTGCACACAGAATTCAGAGACCATGCATTCTTGATTCAGAATATGACATTTACTGCAGCTAATATTATCATATAGTTGCATTCAATTTGCACGTCACTGTACTATTGTTTTGCACATAAGTCAATATTGCACATACACTTGCACATACAGATAGTCTATATTTACATAGTTTATATGTCTACTTCTACAGCATAGTTTTGTTTTTTATTATGTTTGTGTTTGTGTGTGTGTGTGTGTGTGTGTTTATTTTTTACATAGTTTTTGCACTTGTCTTGGCATTCACAGTGGACAGCAAAGAAAGAATTTCATTGTACAGGGAAACTTGTTTTCCTTACTGTGCACATGACAATAAATGCTCTGAATCTTGAATCAAGAACAGACAACTTAAAGATGTTGGTAGAAATAAAGTTAAAATTTGTTTACATTAATTAATGATTAATATGAACTAACAATGATTAGTACTTCTACAGTATTCATGGTGGCACTTTATTTTAAGGTGTCCTTGATACAGTAAAATAAGTCAAATAAGTAATGAGTAATATTAACAATATTTACTTACAGTTAGACTAGAGTATGTTTTTGTATCAAGTTAGTTGCTTATAATTATGCATAATTTACTCATATTACTACTGTACATTTAATGTGTAACAAGTTTACTGTAAATTGTTTTGCCATTTAATGTTAATATTTAAAAAAAATGCAGTATCTTTTAAGGCGAGGTGAACTAACATAAACAATGAACGCATTTGTATCAACTAATATTGTCAAAGGTTGACAATGATAGTTCATGTCAACTAGTGCTGTCAAACGATTAATTGCGTTTGTGTATATTATGCATATATAAATACACACACACACATACAGTATATATTTTGAAAATATTTACATGTATTTACATGCTGTCACCCAGTCACCAGCTCTGTCACCTTACCACTTTAAGGACTCCATTTCCCAGAATCCTTCCCAAAAACAAAGCCACCTTCACTCCACTCAAGCTTTGTCTGGTCTCATATCAAGTGAAGTCGCTACCACAGACTTACCTGACTCACCTACCATTGGATACTCACCTGCTGATCCCGATCTCCTTCGTGCTCTGCCAACCTCATCCTAGGATTCCTGTGAAAAGGAGAAAGAGCCTGTTATCTCACCAAGCTAAGTTGACTATATTTCCAGTGAAGTTGATACTCACCTTCTGACTCTTCTGAAGTTGATACTCACCTTCTGACTTCCTTCACTAACCTGTTCCTCCATTTGTGGTCTCTTTCTGTTCTGTGACACGTGTATATATTTATATTCATAACTTATATTGTATAAATATATTTAATATACAAACATAACAAATATAGACATGCATGTTGTCTATTTTTACATAAATGATAAATATACGCAGTACACGCACATTATTTTGTATGGCAGATGATTCTCTCACAGAAGATCTTGTAGCTGGCAAGAAGGTTGGCTAATTTCTGAAAGACAATGCATTAAAAAAGAAAAGATGTTATGTATCATAATTATTTCACAATGGCTTTTATTTTAAATATAGTATAAATAGTAGCAAATCAAAAGCAATTCACCAAGCAAATTAAGTTTTATTTTTTATTCTTCAGAAAGAAAATACATTGGTTATGAATTATTTCTATTTTCTTTTACGCTCATGAACCACTACACATTTTATCATATTGAATTACTGTGCCAAGAGTTGTGCAGTCAAGATTGTGTTTACAGACAAACCAACAATCTACAGACTATGAATATGGTCAGTGCTTTACTTTTGGAATGTGCAATAATGTGAGCAAATTAATATTGATTTGATAATGCAATATAGTAACTCACTATTCGTCTAAGGCCCCAGTAACTGTTGCAGCAGACCAGGAGAGCTACCATCCTGCAGACTTCAGTTCCAACCCCCCTGTCTGTAATTATCAAGTAGCGCTGAACACCTTAATTAGCTGCTTCAGGTGTGTTTGATTAGGGTCAGAGCTAAAATCTGCAGGACGTTTGCTCAGGGTTTGAGACCCCTGCAATAAACTGTCAAGAACCTGGTATACTGTCTGTAACAGGACTTAAACTGAACTGAGCTGGGCGATGACATCACTGAACTGCCTTTAACTGAAAATTGAGTGTTTAATATTGTCCTTTTGCATTACTGACATACTATTTTCCTATTTGATACTGTAAAGCTGCTTTGACACAATCTATATTGTTAAAAGTGCTCTATAAATAAAGGTGACTTGTGTTATCGCACCTCCAGACACACAGAGTATTTATGCACAAGAATGCTATTGTCTTCTTTCATCTCAGCCTATCACGTTCAGCATCTGGCCTGTAAATAAATAATAATAATAAAAAAAAAAACTATAATGAAATTAATTTGTAAATATCCATTAAATAAAAAAAAAAAACAACTGTGTTTGCATTTAAACAATATTGAGTGTTTTGGCTGTAGCTGTATGCAAACATCAACATGAAAACCTGACTGTACAATAAATATTAAATGATCTAATTGAAAGTTAGCTATGGTTACGTTACCCAGCATATGGCATAACAGTTCAAACGTGTGTGTACTTTGTTTTTACATACTTGCTGACAACGTTTCTGCCTGTGAAAGATGGTCCTTCTGGTGTTTGCCTGCCACAGTAATGTACTTGTCCGTTTTCTTAAAATTTATGCACAAAGCAGAGACAATGTTTGTATGTTTCTGCTATTTTCTGATGCATCCTGCAAGCCAAGTCACTGGTTGACGCCGTTTCTGAATGTATCCACCGTGTGTAAAATCCTTTGTTTTTTCTTTGTTTATGGACGTGAGATGCTTATAGCATTGTTTATAATAAATTTGACAGTTTTGAAGGAGGTCTGACCGTAAGTTCCTCTTCTTCACTACTCGGTAGTGAGGACAAGGGCCAGCGGCATCTTGCACATTCAAAGTGGGGGCACGTGCCACCTCAGATTTCTGAGCCAAGTGGATTTTAAATGCATCTTCCAAAAGACAAAAAAAAAAAAATTATATTTGATACAATCACACTAGTGTGATTAGATCGTTCAGTGCGGCACAGCATCAGCTGCTAAATTCCAATCTGTGTTTGCTGGCTGGTGCTGAGCCAGAGACAGAAGCGTTTGTACAGCGCTGCATTATAACCAATCACACACAATTCTGTTGAGCTTATGAATGCAATGACCAATCAGAGACGTTCAGATGAGTCATTGCTGAAACGCGGTGTTTTGTTCACTTGCTCGCTGACTGAATTATCTGGCTAATTCTATCATCAGAAACAACAAAGTGCAGATGTGCTTAGGATGTGTAAGCAAGATATTCATTTCACAGTGTAACAGCTTCAGTGATTTTAATGGGAGTTTTTGAGAGTGCCTGAACTCTGGCTAGACTGAATGAAAATATTCTTTGATAATGTAAATGTTCTTTGCTCTCTGTAAAATGAAAGTGTTATAATTAAAATTAACTTAAAATATTGTTATTAAATTCACATTAAATACAAAGTCAGTCGTATTAAAAATATTTTATGGCATGACAACCATATCTGGTACTTAAGTAAAAAGTTGGGTTTTTCTGTGTAGTTAATAGATTACACTATTAGTATAATTTGCCCATCACCATTTATTGTCCACATAACATAATCTATAAAGGTGCAAACGCATTTACTTACACATATTTGAGAATCGAGATATTTCCTGATATAGTTAACAAGTTTTTTGAATAAAAAGGAATAAAATAAAAATAAAACATAAGCCTATATCAGTTATACAGTGCTATCGTGGCTGATGTGTGTCACATGACAAGCATGACACCCCTTTACTTGCATAATTTAAAAAAAACAAAAAAAACAACAACAACAACAAAAAAATGAATTAAAGAGAGAGTTCACTCAAAAAGGACAATTCTCTTATTTATTCACCCTCATTTATTTTCTGATGCACAAGAACCAATGTGATGCATTGGTGATGCAATGACGCGGCGGAATGATCGAATTTCCTGTGATGTGAATCAGTCTAATCGGGTAGGCTATTTACTCAAATATTGATTTTGGATCATTTTTAACCAAAAAGAGTTAAGTACTGCAGCTTTAATTTGTTTTGGCCACAACATATCATGTTCCCATGAGTTGTCACGAGTTGTGACATAGCTTAAAATTAATTTAAATATATTCATATAATTCAATATTTTATGATTAATATGTTAAATAATAATAATAATAATAAATAAATAAATAAATAAAATGAACAAAGCACAACCTCTCTTATATGTATTCTGTGATTGTTTCGGACCAGAGTGCAATTTCTCTTTAAACTGAACGGCGGCTCAAAACACCCAACCGCTGCAGGAGAATATGATTAAAGCTCTCGGTGGGATAAAGAAAACCAGTGTTGTGCTAGTAAAGTTTTGATTGATGAAGACTGTAATCAAGGTAATTAATTACAGTGACATACAGGAGTCATATATTGGGCATGCGAGTCATATATGCACAAACCATCACTATGACGTCATGTTTCTGTAGTCAAAATTAATGTCATCTGAGTGTTTTATAACGGTCTCTCATCGAAGAAGTGAGCTTTGGAAAATTTGGTGAGAATTATTGGTGATTATGTACATATGGGCATCAGATGCTCCAAACATAGACATGATTACTTGTTCTGACAGAGGAATTTTTCACTAATGACTTCAACCTTCCTTCAGATCGCTGAGTTTCCACACATTGTTTTTGTTTAGTATTTCTTCCAATTTATTTCCCTGATAGTTGTGTTCTTTTTTTGTAACTTTTTATGATTTTTATATTTTTACAGAACATCCCCATCCCCAACATTCAAACCCCTTACAAATGAGAAAAAAAAAAAAAAAAAAAAAAACGGTCATACTTTTTCTTTGCGGAGGAAACATTTGTACATCAAATCACAAGAGCAAGTTACACCAATGTTACATTAATATTGTACATTAGTTGACCTATCCTACATTACATATCTAAATAGTTTGTATTACTTTTCCACCTTTGCAAAAAAAAAATATCCATCTTCATTTGTAGACATGCAGTCATTTTTTCCATTATATAAACCTGTTTCAGTCTCTGAGTCCACTGAACCAAACTTGGAGAACCTTCTTCCTTCCAATGTACTGTTATCATTTTTTTAACTATCAGTAACAATATCAGCAGTACATATCTTTTTTCTTCATTGTAAATTTCTTTAGGCAATGCTCCCAATAAACACACCACTGGATCTAGATGTATTTCTACCTCTAGTATCTTGTCTATTTCTTTTTTAACATGTTTTCAAAATTCTTGAATCTTTGGACAATCCCAAAAAACGTGAGTATGATCTCGTATTTGACCACATTTTCTCCAACACAATGCTAAAGATGGTTCTTTTACATAAGTAGAAATCACATAAGGTGTATTAAAATATCTAATTTTCACTTTCCAGTCAAATTCTTTCCATAGTTGACTATTAATTGCTTTATGACATCCCTCACACAAATCATCCCATACATCATCTTCGATTATAGTATTTAATTCAAGTTCCCATTTTCCTTTAATGTCTCCTGTGTTTTGTATAATATTAGTTATTAGCCTTTTGTGTAAATGAGAAACATGTAGTTGGAAATAGTTTTTCAGCAATATTAATAAAGTATTCTTCTATTTTGTTTGGTTCTTTCATAACTCTGTTTTTTTCTTTGTGACTTGTAATGCAATGTCGTATCTGGAAATACCTATACATATCATTAGAGGGAATGCTAAATTGTTTTTGTAATTGTGAAAATGACTGAATTTCTTTTCCAGTTAATAATTGGTTTATAATTCTAAGACTTTTATCAGCCCATATTTTAAATCCACTGTTCCACACAGATGGAAGAAAATCGATATTACTTACTATAGGCATGGCCCTGGAAATAGATTCTGGACCTCCAAACATTTTCTTAATTTTTGTCCAAATTTTTAAAGTATGTTTTATCCATTCGTTATCAATTTTGATTTTAGGAACCAATTCTATGTTTATAAAAGGTAGAATGGATAAGGGTGTCCCTTTGATTGTCATCTGTTCTATTTCGACCCATCCTGATTCTTTGTCATTTGTGATCCAGGCCACTACTGCAGTTAACTGAGCTGCCTAGTAATGATATTTTAGATTCTGTAAACCTAGGCCTCCCTTCTCTTTTGATAAAAGCAAGGATAATTTTATCCTAGGTTTTTTTTCTGCCATATGAATTTACTAATTAATTTATCTAACATATTGAATTCCGAGATGGGTTTACTGGAAGAGACTTTAACAAAAAAAGAAATCTGGGTAGTAAATTCATTCTTATTACCTCAATTCTGCCCAGTAATGAGAGAGGGAGAATCTCCCATCTTATTAAATCATTTTTTATTTGTTTTATTAGTTTTTTATAGTTTGCCTCAAAAAGCTGGCTGGGATTGGGAGTAAGAGTAATTCCTAGGTATCTAAATCCTTGCTTTGACCAATGAAACGAGACCTGTTCATTCAATTGGGATGGCCAAACACCAGAAATCATCATTGCTTCAGATTTACTTTCATTAATTTTATATCCTGTGACTAGTCCATATTCATGCAAACACTGCATGAGTGGTGGGATGGAATAAGAAGGGTTTTCTATGAAGAGCAATACATCATCCGCGAACAATGCTATTTTGTGAACTGATTTCCCTTCATCCTCTATTCCTTGAATTCCTGTATTTTGGCGTATAGCTTCTGCTAATGGTTCGATTCTCAACGCAAAAAGGACGGGAGACAGTGAATCACCTTGTCTCACTCCTCTTTCTACTCTAAAGAATTTTGAACACTGGCCATTCACCCTTATTCTCGATTTTGATTCTTTGTAGGGTAAACATACCTATTAAGCTCACTTCCATTTTTTAGCTCAGATTATAAAAAGAAAAAAAAAATTATTATCCTACTTGATGTCTTAACCAACTGATATGTTTGTTACTATATACCTCCTGTAATTTCAAGTCAATCAGATCATTGCACACTGAGATATTCGTATCCATGTGCTCACACTGCCTGGTGGCCATTTTGAAAGCTGTCTAAAAACTTTCATCAAAAGAGGAGCCCCTTAAATGTGCAGTTTTTTATTTATTTTTTTATTTTTTGATGTTTAAGCCTTTATTTTGGGTAAGTTTCACTACTTACTGTAAAATTAAGAGATTAATGTTCAGACTTTTGCATATAATAACCTGGAACTTGGAAGTGGGAAATAATTACAGTTAGATCCAAAAAATAGTTTTATCAACATAGCGCAGATGCTACAGAACACAGTTAGCTGACTAGCTGAATAAGATTGTGTGCTACACTAATATATTACTTCACAGGCATTACTGGCTTGTCCTTTTACATCCATAATATTATAAATGGACAGTTTATTGCTGGTCTGTGGTTTTACAGTGCTGTAATTTTTTAAAGATTTCATATTATTGTAAGGTGAGCTTAAAGGGTGCAGTACTATGAAAATCACACAACTTCAGTTTAACATCAAAAGAAAAATATCATTTCATAGATATTGTTAATAATAGTTGTTCATATTAAAATATGTTTGAACTTAATACATGACGTAGACTATTTATTTAGAAAAACCCATTTTAATTAATATTACATGAAATATATTAAAAATTGTTGCTGCTCCAATTAAGCTCAGTGTGCTCTCTATAAGCGCTTCCACATTGAAGGTCTATGTAAATACTTCAAAAGCAGACTTTAAATATTAACTGATGGTTGTCACTTTAAGTTAAGTTAATCGATTTTCTATGGATTCTGTCAACTCAAATCTGCAGACTGGCTCTGATCTTTATCAACTAGCATCAACTTCTCC
Organism: Spinibarbus caldwelli; assembly: GCA_039654775.1. Lineage (NCBI taxonomy): Eukaryota > Metazoa > Chordata > Actinopteri > Cypriniformes > Cyprinidae > Spinibarbus > Spinibarbus caldwelli. Next base: position 23,920,876 of record CM077238.1, read on the forward strand.
AGATTGTAAATCAGTGGAAAATTGGGGCAAAAATCTTGTAGTGTATTCCAGCCTTAAAGGGATAGTTCACCCAAAAATGAAAATTCTGTCATCATTTACTCGCCCTCAAGTAGTTCCAAACCTGTATGAATTTCTTTGTTCTGCCGAACACAAAGGAAAATATTTTGAAGAAAGTTTGTAACCAGGCTGTTTTGGGGCACCATTGACTTCCATAGTAGGAAAAAAAAAATACTATGGAAGTCAATGTTGCCCCAGAACTGCTCTGTTTCCCACATTCTTCAGAATATCTTCCTTTGTGTTCAGCAGAACAAAGACATTCATACAGGTTTGGAACTACTTGAGGGCGAGTAAATGATGACAGAATTTTCATTTTTGGGTGAACTATCCCTTTAAGAGATTATAGATAGGTTGACATCCATTTAAAAAGAGGCTTCATAACGAGGCTAGTTTTTGTGTTCACCACCATTAATTAAACGTTTTATTGGTTTTAAAAATAAAAATGTTTTAAAAATATTGCACACAGTGCTATTAAAACCCCTATTACACTAATGTACGTGTACATAAGAGGTTCAATTGAGTGTTTCACTCATTTCCCGTTCAAATTTGGCATCCTTCAGAACTTTAACATAAAACTTGTATGAACTTGTGGCAACCTAACATATGAAAATGTTCATAATAACATAATTGCAATAATGTTCTATTAGCAAAGGGGGGAACAAACCTTCCTGAGTTTACTTGGAAAATATTCGAAAATGTTCGGACTCACTATTGTCCCGTTTTGAGGTACGTTACACTTTTTGAATCAAGGCCTTAATATCACGTGCTGACAGTACTGTGTCCCGTTTCCTCCTCTTGCTTCCTGGCCTTTCTTTCAGCTCTTCTTCCATTATCTCCCTCTCTCCACAACGTACTTCAATTTCCAGTTCTCTCAGCTGCGTTGTTGCGTCCTTCAGCATTGCAGTTGTTTTCTCCCCAGTGCTAAGTTTCAGTTTCAGTTGTGCCGGGTATATGCATTTTGCCTGTATTCCCATCATTTTTTTAGCTGTTTAATGAGTTCGTAGACTTTTGCTCTTTTCTTCTGAAGGTCCGGAGAATAGTCTTGGTCAAAGAAAATTCGCCTTTCTTGGAAGTGAATCTGACCCTGGTTTCTCGCTTGTCTGATGATCGCGTCTTTCACCGCTGCATCCAGGAATCTTGCTGCATCCAGGAATAATGGATCTTGCTGACATCCATTAGCATCGTCCGTGCTAATTGGACTCGGTGTACTCCGTTTTTCTTCCTTTTCCTTGTTTGCTCATTTTTGTCTCGAAGTCGAAGTCGAATATGTTGACTTAAACAATTCTCTCCATCTCTTTTTTGTTGTATCCCCTCTATCCACCTCAATGTGCAGAGATGCGGCCTAATGAAAAACGAGGATGTCACTGTATTGTTGCAAGGTTAGCACACAGTCTAATGAAGAAATGCTGTGCTGGCCTGCCCTGAGGCCTGACCTGGCTCACCAAGAGAATCCAGTAGCCCAAGATAAACTACTGTAGGGGGCAAACTCCTTCTGCTGATCCACAATACAGATGAGAAATGGGCTTTCATAGTATTTACACAATGTCTTCCACTGAGAATGTTATATAATATGCATTATGTATTCATAGTTTTATTTATGGAGATCTCCTTGATTGCATTGAATTATTTATCAGAATTTTCACAAGCGCAGCACAATTCCAAATTTTTTTTCCAAAAAGTGAATTTGCAGATTTACAGTAGTCATAGAATGGAGCTACTCAACTTTTTGTTTGATGAATAAGTCAAAGTAAAGAGGCCCAGATTCTGAATTTGCATGGGTGTGTTTTCTTTCTTTGGTTGTTTTTCAAGAGGCCAGATTATTTTAAAACAAACACTACAACTCCAAAGGGAGCCATTAAAGGACACTGCGGGTCTTTTGAAACACAATTGAGAAAAACAAAAGACTTATGAGAGGTGCTATGCTCTGTCACTGCACTAGACAAATAATCAGCTACCACAGGAAGGGTGTGACGTGATTCAAATGGGCACTCTGTCTCTCATGATGCACACTGTGAGCACACAAGGGCCTCTTCTTGGCAAATGACAGCCATATTTATGATAATTTCAACTCAGTTTGCCCACAAGCTCTCAGAGCGAGGAGACAAAGAAAAAACAAAGTGTAAGGGGAATTTCTCCTTGTAGTACTTTAAGGCTAACTGCCTGCCAGAAGATGGATGACATGACATCTTCCTTTATGTTGATTGTTGTAGCATTTAGATATCATTTAGATATACTTTATTCAAGAAAAGTATATGAAGAGGTTAATGTTTATAATACTCACTTGGCTCTGGACTGGTTTGCAGAAGGTTTGAAGACACTAATCACCTTTTTTGGCTCTAATCAGGCAAATGAGGATATGTGAAGTATTCTGACAGATCTGGTGATACTGTCAAAATTAGCTGCTCCCAAAAATCTTAAAGTTTACTGACTAGTAATATTACAGGCATTTAGCAAACTTGTAGCAGTCAATATTCACGCATGTAGCCAACATGTGACAGCATATAAGCGGCTTTCGCACAGCGTAGTTTCCAAAAAGTCGGTATGTCCGCTAGTAGTTCTAATGAAATGTCCACATTTGGATATCATGTTATATGACCTCAAAAAACAATACATATTGTAATGATGGGTCAGATGCGTGCAGATCCATTTGCAGCTTTAATAAAACAACTTCAGTGTCAAACAGGCAGTGATCAATCAACGGAGTCAGGAACAGCAGAGATAATCCAGTAGAGTAAACAATAACGAAGCGAAGGTCGGGGCAGGTGGCAAACAGGGCACAGAGAATATAATCCAACAATAAGGTCACAAGGGCAGGCGGCAGGGAATCACAATCGGTAGCACAGTCCAAGATAATACACGAGAAATCAAACAACAGGAAAAAACGCTCAGAAATGTTAGCCGTGGCAAAACAAGATTTCGCGAATACTAAGAGTCCGGATACCATATAAATAGAGAAGCTAAGGGGAAACACTTGTGCCAGTAATCAGTCCCAGGCACGGGGTATATGGGAAATCAAGTCCGTGAGAGTTAGTACTCAGGAGAGGGTGCCCTCTGGTGGCGGTCGGTGAGAGCCACAGAGGCCTGATTTGTGACACATATTAAGTTATTTCTACAAATATTTATTTTTATTATAAATTTCATAGTGACCTTTTGTGGGTAGCCAGCTTGTTTTGTTTAGGTGGCCAATTCTGTGCCTGTAAATTTTGACTGAGTTTGAAAATATCATGTGGTGCGAAACTCAAATCTGAAAAACCTGTATTAAGAACTGTTAAAAGATGGACTAATGAAACAGAGTGGGTTTTACAAGCCTGTTTCTCTCTCACTGATTGGACTGTTTTTGAATCTGCTGCAAATGATCTGGATGAGCTCACAGAGACTGTAACATCTTATATCAATTTCTGTGAGGATATGTGCATTCCTACCAAGACTCATCTAACTTACAACAATGACAAACCATGGTTCACTGCAAAACTCAGACAGCTCCGTCAGGCCAAAGAAGATGCTTACAGAAAGGGGGATAAAGTCTTGTATAAACAGACCAAATACACACTGGAAAAGGAGATCAGAGTGGCAAAGAGGAATTATTCTGGGAAGCTAAGGAAAAAATTCTCTTCCAATGATTCTGCTTCAGTGTGGAAAGGTATGAAAGATATCACCAGTTACAAGTCACCATCCCCCAGCACTGTGGAGAATCAACAACTGGCAGACGATCTGAATGAGTTCTACTGCAGGTTTGAAAAAAATACCCCACACCCTCCCTGAACACCTCTCCACACAACCATTAACACCTCCAGCAACCCCCCTCTCCCCCATACCTGCAATTCAGATCAGTGAAGATGAGGTGCGCTAGGTCTTCAGGAAGAACAAAAGAAGGAAAGCACCAGGCCCAGATGGTGTGTCACCAGCCTGCCTAAAAATCTGTGCTGACCAGCTGGCCCCCGTCTTCACACAGATCTTTAACAGATCACTGGAGCTGTGCGAAGTCCCCTCATGCTTCAAACGCTCCACCATCATCCCCGTCCCAAAGAAACACAAAATTACTGGACTGGATTACTGGTCATGAAATCATTTGAAAAACTGGTTTTGGCTTATCTGAAGTCCTCCACTGGACCCTTACTGGACCCCCTGCAGTTTGCCTACAGAGCAAATAGGTCTGTGGATGATGCAGTCAACATGGGACTGCACTTCATCCTGCAGCATCTCGACAGACCAGGGACTTATGTGAGGATCCTGTTCGTAGACTTCAGCTCCGCTTTTAACACCATCATCCCGGACACCCTTCAGAATAAACTAACTCAGCTCTCCGTCCCCACCTCCGTCTGTCAATGGATCACCAGCTTCCTGACAGACAGGCAGCAGCTAGTGAGGCTAGGAAAATTCTCATCCAGCACCCGCACCATCAGCACTGGAGCTCCTCAGGGCTGTGTTCTCTCCCCACTGCTCTTCTCCCTCTACACCAACGACTGCACATCTAAAGACCCCTCTGTCAAGCTCCTGAAGTTTGCAGACGACACCACACTGATCGGCCTCATCCAGTACGGTGACGAGTCTGCTTTTAGACAGGAGGTTAAGGAGCTGGCTGTCTGGTGCAGTCTTAACAACCTGGAGCTCAACACGCTCAAAACTGTGGAGATGATCGTGGACTTCAGGAGAAACCCCCCTGCTCTTCCCCCACTCACCATCATGAACAGCACTGTGACTGCAGTGGAGACATTCAGGTTCCTGGGCACCATCATCTCTCAGGACCTGAAGTGGGACAATCAAATTGAGTCCATTGTCAAAAAGGCCCAGCAGAGGTTGTACTTCCTTCGCCAGCTGAGGAAGTTCAACCTGCCACAGGAGCTGCTGAATCAGTTCTACTCCGCCATCATTGAATCCGTCCTCTGCACTTCAATAACTGTCTGGTTCAGTTCAGCTACCAAATCTGACCTCAGAAGACTACGGAGGGTAGTCCGGACTGCTGAGCGAATCATTGGTACAACCCTCCCCACTCTCCAAGAACTGTACTTATCCAGATTGAGCAAAAGGGCTGGCAAAATCACTCTGGACCTCTCACATCCAGCACACTCCCTCTTTGAACTGTCGCCGTCTGGTCGACGCTACAGAGCTCTGAGCACCAGAACGGCCAGGCACAGGAACAGTTTCTTCCCTCAGGCAATCCATCTCATGAACACTTGACATTAAATGTGGAACACACAACACTATTATAAATTATTTATTCACCACACATACTTATTTTTTCATTTCAAATTTGCACATATCAGACCTGTACACCATAATTGTCTATATTATATATCGTGTTTTTGCTATTTGTACATTGCCTATTTGTATATTATTCTTTTATTATCTGTGTCCTGTCCTGTTGCTGTCTTTCTGTTGCACTGTAGAGCTTCTGTCACTAAAACAAATTCCTCGTATGTGTAAGCATACCTGGCCAATAAAGCTCATTCTGATTCTGATTCTGATTCTGACTAAAAAATAATCTGGTCTGACCCCTGTAGAGTGTTTTCCATTAGTTATATGTCTCAGATTGGCAGTTTTTGTGATTATATATTTAATTGATGGTTTATATACATAAATACTTTATTTTAGAATAATTTGGAATATATTTTTATGCAATTTGGGTAATATTTTATAAGACGGTCTTATTTTATAAGACGGTTTATGTTTAATCTTTGTATAATTTGTACAAAAAAAAACAGTGCATGTAATTTTAGTTTAGTAATTATGCATTTATTAGTAATATATTAATTATTTATTTATTAACAACTATTTTAATCTATTTTACCAGATGCCACTGCCAAGCAAAGTAAATAAAACAAAACAAAACAAAAAAACACTTTCCATAGGTAGCATGTTAATTCTGACCCTGCAGTCAAGCACAAGCTCCAGATGTCATTTTCTACTGTAAGAAAGATGTTCATGCTGTCATCTCAGAACCTGAGACAGCAACCTCCCACTACTTTAAACTGACCCTTCGAAAAGACCAGCCCCCCCCCCCTTAGTTACTGTTGCTACGTCCGAGAAACCATGGCATTTTCACGCCACATATCATGTTCTCATGCAGTGAAAAATACATCGTGGAGCAAAGCAGATACTGACAACGCACCGACATACAAGACAGAACAGGTTACTTTTGGTATGAAACAAAGTCTCAGATTTCAAATTTTGTAATTTTTTTAAAAAAGAAATTCAAACAAAATACAGTTTTGTGGCTCTTTAATGTGTTGTGACAGATCACTATAGCATCTCTTTACTAGTTATTGCATGAAATAAACATGAATGAACATTGGAAGGAATTTTATTTCAACCACAAAAAGACGTCAATACACACCATTTTTTTCAAGTTCAAGTCCACCAACATTAAGTACTCTCCTGTCTGGTTTGTTTGTTGGACAAAATCGTGGATCCGGCGTTATGATTGGTCAGATCGCCTGTCAATCAAACTCCCAGTGAAGAGTCAATTAAGCAGCCAAGTTTGGGCAAAGTTCAGAAATAACTGAGGCTAAAGAAATGCCTGCAGTTAATGCAATGTACTGCACATTTCACACATCTCTTTATATAAATTTTTAATAATATAAGGTCTTTGTGTCATTTGGAGCAACCACTCATCATGTAGTGCGACAAATAATAGCAATAACTGTATTAAATTAAAAACAAAATATCTCATTTATGTGGCTGGAATATGAATCGCTGGTACAATATACTTAAGAGAATGTTTTTTTTTTTAAACATTTTTATCAGTTTTATGCAATTTACAGGAAAAGTGAATCTGTTAACTACATTTAAGAAGGTAAGTCTGAAATCATAAAAAAATATGAGATCATTATTTACTAAAACTCAAAAGAAATGCAAATACTTGGTTTCTAAACATGATAATTAATACAATTTTTTTTAGACTATGGTCAATTCATCTAGATGAAAAACACTAAAATAATTAAAAATTTTAAATTAAAATCAGTGTTGGGCAAGCTACTTGGAAAATGTAGTGAGTTAAGCTAACAGTTACTCTTCTTTAAATTAAGCTTCACTACACTAAAGCTACAGCCCTGGGAAATGTAGCAAGCTAAGCTACAGTAACATGGCAAACGTAGTTTACTACATCTAAGCTATTTTTAAAAAAAAAATCATTTTATACTGAACCAACATCATACCAAGTCAATGCTCTCTCAGTGATCAATAAAACTGTCAGTCAAGCAGATAGACAGGCATAATAGTTCAGGTTAACTGTTTATTCAACAACTGTTCCAAACCAATTTGGCAACAAAAATCAGTATCCTGTACAGGGCCGGATTTACCTTATATTGTGACATAGGCAAAATAAATTTTTGCTGTCGGCCGGAAACCTCCTATTGGTAGTTGGTATTGTGGCTTTATTGTAGGCTATACAGACACATTTATACAAAGGGTAACACTTAACAATAAGGTCCATTAATTAACATTAGTTAACTAGTGTGGTTAACATGAACTAAGAATGAACCATACTGCAGCATTTTTTAAACTTAATGTCAATTTCAACATTTACTAATGCATTATTAAAATCAAAAGTTGTGTTTGTTAACATTAGTTAATGCACTCTGAACTAACGTGAACTACCAATGAATGACTGTATTTTCATTAACTAACATTAACAAAGATTAATAAATACTGTAATAAATGTATTGTCCATTGTTCACTCATGTTAGTTAATACATTAATGAAATTTTATTGTACAGTGTTACCATATAAATGTATAGGCCTACAGATAGGCTACGTTTATTTGTATCGTTGCATGAGTCATTATATTAACATTTCACCAAAATCAAGTTCAAATACTAAGTTTTTGACCAGCGAATATTTTTTCACCATCATTACCGCCACAACAGTACGTGCATCGCATTTACGTTTTCATGAACTTTCAGGTTATATAGTTTTCTGTCGCTATGTGGGCGCTCAGTTTTTTTCTATTTGGCCAAAATATCAAAGTATAAAAGATTCAGTGCTTCGCACAAGCTATTTGGCTGTGACTCGACAACAAATGCTCCTTAAAAACAAAAAACAAAAAAACATTAACCTTTATAAATATAGTGTTTCTCGAGTAAAGAAAACGCTGTATTTATTCAATCAACAGTTCTTTTATTTACATTCAGACTGCAGAAAAACTGAGACGCTCCAAACTGCGCGCCACACTTCATTCACGAGAGAGGCGGGAGGAATAATGAGGTTTGACTGACAGTTTGAGGAGCCAATGGCGTTACGAGGTTTAGTGGCGGTGGCATCACTTACTGATACAGGATCAGCGATCCTTAGCTGTTATATTTCTGATTTGAGCTTGAGTTTCAAAAATGCTTTGGAAAATGTAACGTTAGCTTCTGTTGACGCTACCGCGCTACTTTATCAAAAATAGAGCTTCGCTACTGAAAAGCTATTTGATTCAGAAAACAGCAACGCTACCACCATGCTACTGAGAAATGTAGTTAAACTACTAGCATCACTACTTGTAGCGACGCTACTGCCCAACACTGTGTAAAGTGTACACTAGTCCATTATTAATTGATGTTTTGCTACCATGTGTAGACTGTTTATTAACATGACTTACCACGAACAAAGTATTTACTAAAGGAATTTGTGAACATTATTGTAAAGTGTACACTAGTCCAACATTAATGTATTTGGTCTTGTTGGAATAGATTTGCTACGCTGCTGCTGCGGCAGAGCAAGTACCTAGACTTGCTACTGCCAGTATATCCACAACATGCTGCTGTGTGCATGTAAGAAATACTGCTGCTGCATATATAACATACATGAAATAACCCCCATATAGCATACATGATCACCCCGGAGCAGACCTATACAAGTGGAGCTGGGGAAGGTGGAGGGTTTCTGAAGCACGCTGCAACTGCTACAGCAAGCACTAGTCATATATTTGAATGTTGAGAAGCGAGCTCATTGGTTAAAGATACAGGCGAGAACCAGTCAGCTGTGCCGTGTAATAATGATGTCATTATGTCAAACTGAGTTAGACCTATTGGACTGCGCTATCTAGAGTTTCATGCCAGAACTTTGTATTTCTGTTATGACAACTCTCGGAGTGATTTGCATGGTAATGCACATGACAATGTTAATATATTTGGTCTTGGCGGAATAGATGTGCTACGCTGCTGCTGCTGCTGCTGCTGTGGCAGAGTGAGTACCGAGACTTGCTACCAGTGTTAGGCACGTTACTTTAAAAAGTAATTAGTTATAATTACTAGTTACTTCTCACAAATAGTAACTGAGTTAGTAACTGAGTTATATCATTATAAAAGTAACTAATTACCAGGGAAAGTAACTATTGTGTTACTTTTTTAAAAAAATGTTCAAATATGTCAAATAACTTGGATGCCCCCAATATTAAATATGTTAAATGAATGAAATGGACACTAAATAGAATAAATTATTATTATAAAACATTGTACATTAATCTACACTATTTATCTACTGACACTTAGCATCAGTCAGTCAAGCATTATAATATGATATTATGATAATTTAGCATTATATGATGACAGAACATTAGTAATTAGAATAACCAAGTATGAATGCATATTTGTCATGTTGACTGAACTTAGGACTGGTGGTAGAGCTTAAGATATTGTTTGTCATTTAGTGTTTCTATAAAAAAAGGGGAGAAAATGGATAAGATAACAAAACTACTACGAATTCTACTACTAATACCAATATAAACGCACTAAGGATTAATGAGCTGCTAGGTTCATGAATATTAATAACGTTGTCTGCGTTCGCTTGAATTGATTTGCTGAAATCAAAACAGGGACAATAATAGGTGAGCGCTAGCCAATGAGATTGTCGTTTGCGCATTAGTTCCGCCCACTATCAGAGAACCCGGCAGTTCTTAAAAGCTGAAGAATTCCAAGGAACTCCGTTATTTTGACAGGAAAATACAACAAAGAATATCGTTTACATGTAGCGCATCAATACTGCATGTTATGAAAGACTCTCTTGCTCTGCATATTTCTTTGCATGTGTGAGACAAAGCGATGGCGAGTCGTACGCCAAATACAGCTACAGTGCGCATCCATTCAGATGAACTGAAAAATAAAATTCTAATAATATTATAATAAATTATAGTAACGCCGCAATTTATTGTCAGTAACTGTAATGGCATTGTAACGGGGGAAACAGTAATTCATTTGATTACTCGTTACTGAAAAAAATAGCGCCGTTTATTTATAACGCCGTTATTCCCATCACTGCTTGCTACTGCCAATACATCCACAACATGCTGCAGTGAGCATGTAAGAAATACTGCTGCTGCACATATAACATAAATGAAATAACCCCCTACAAAGCAGGAGACATAGAATATACAATACAAGCCAAAAACAAGACAAAACTCCCACTGACAAGCAGATCTATCGCAAAGACATATGTACTGCTGCTGCTCCAAAGTAAGGTTGCTGCGATAGACGATGTTGATGGTTTTACCGGTGTGAAGCCGCAACACCGGTTCCCCTTTCACTTGGTCACTCCGAGTCACGTCGGATGACTGACGAAATTGGGATCTCACCAGAGAGACCAATCCACTTCGAGTGTAACTAAACGAGCCAATGGACATTGGCATGCGATTACTGCATCCAGCTGCCGCTGATCACAGTGTGAGTATAAAAGGCAGCATGTGCACCACATTAATTCATCCTTTCGCTTCGGAGCCGAGCGGTGGTGCATCACTACTGCTCTCTACTTCGGTGTTGCAGAGAGAATTTTATGCATCTTGGAGTTGCATAAAAGACGCTATGTCAAACATGGCGGAGTCCCTTTGCCGCGGTCCAGCGTTCGTCCCGGCACCCGGGGCAGCGCTGCGTCCGGTGGAGTCAGAGGTGATTTGACGATCACGGTGAGGGCTTCCCCAAGTGGAGCTCCTCACCCCTCAAGCACTCCACAGCTGGTGGAGCTGCCGTTGGAGCGGGCTGGGCCCTCTGCAGGACAGAGAGAACCACTCGTTTCCATCGGTGCCCCATCTGATCTCTCTCCGGGGATGACGACTCGTGGCTCCTCCGCCCTCACCACCCTCGATGGTGGGGCCACTTTGGGGTACGCGGGCATCCCCTCGGTGGAGCTGTCTGTGGCCATGAAGCTGTGTCCAACAGCCGCTACCACTCTGCGGAATGACCCGTGTCTCCACTCACGGGCCTGTAAGTATTTGTCAGGCTTAACTGGCAGAGCTTACAGAGCTTGTGGGGAGGCGGCTTCTGCCCTCCACGCCATGGTGTTACTACAGGGTTACTGCAGGTCCACCAGGCCAAAGCCCTGAAAGACCTGCACGAGGGTGGCCACGACCTGGCGGTTTTACATGAACTGCGTGCTGCGACAGACCTCGCGCTTCGAGCGACGAAGGTGACTGCACAGTCTCTGGGTCGTGCGATGTCCACGCTAGTGGTCCAGGAGCGCCATCTCTGGCTGTGTCTAGCTGACATGAAGAAGCATGAGAAGGTACAGTTGTTGAATGCTCCCGTGTCGCAGACCAGTCCTCTTCGGTCTCTGTCCCCCTCCACCCTTAAGTTGTATGTTGCTGCTATTTCCGCCCACCACGACCCCATAGAGGGGAGGTCGGTGGGGAAGCACGATCTGGTCGTCAGGTTTCTTAGGGGGGCCAGGAGGTTAAATCCTCCTAGGCCTCCCTCCCTACCCTCTTGGGATTTGGCATTGGTGGTAAGAGCCCTACAAACTGCCCCCTTTGAGCCGTTGCAGTCAGTCGAGTTGAAGTTTCTCTCTATGAAAACCCTACTCCTGACTGCGTTGGCCTTGATCAAGAGGGTGGGGGACCTGCAGGCATTTTTGGTCGACGAGTCGTGCCTTGAGTTTGGGCCGGCTGACTCCAGTGCAACACTGAGGCGCCGACCCGGCTGTGTGCCCAAGGTTCCTACCACTCCCTTCAGGGACCAGGTAGTGAACCTGCAAGCGCTGCCCCTGGAGGAGGCAGACCCAGCCCTAGCTTTGCTCTGTCCTGTACGCGCACTGCGACAGTACGTGGATAGAACTCAGAGCTTCAGGACCTCAGAACAGCTCTTTGTCTGTTACGGAGGACAGCAGAAGGGGAAAGCTGTCTCCAAGCAGAGGATGGCCCACTGGATAGTGGATGCCATCACCTTGGCCTACAAAGCACAAGGTGTGCCCTGCCTGCTCAGGTTGCGTGCTCACTCCACTAGGGGTGTCGCATCGTCCTGGGCGCTGGGTTGTGGTGCCTCGCTAGCAGACATCTGTAGAGCTGCGGGTTGGGCGACTCCCAACACGTTCGCTAGGTTTCCTACGTATAGCCTACGTGTCGAACCGGTTTCCTCCTGTGTTCTCACCTCAAACGGGTAGTGACACTGAGAGGCCTGGCTCAGAGTCGGCTTGCGGCGTTCTTACGCCTAATTCTCCAGAGAGTTCCTTAGCCAGGCAAACCCTGTCGAGTCCTCCAGCACTCCGGCGTCCGGACATGGCAGAGTGTCCGGCGCCAGGCCTTTCAGCCAGTGAATTCTTGAAATCTAGTGCCCATATAAGAGACCCTGCTGGGATCCCATATGTGTATTCCACGGTATGCTTATTAGAGCCATGTTCCCCTGGCAGACCACATTCTGCCATCTCTAATGATGCAGCCTAAGCCATCTGAGAGACTTCCATGTGCAATAGGGCCCTACGGGGTTACTTCACATGTCTAAATGTCACTTAACCCCCTCTGGGAGGAGGTGACTCCGCAGTGTGCCTCTTCCAAGCGGAAGGGCACGCTTCCAGGGTTATCCTAGTCCTACTGTTTGGGTTGCTCAAGGAACAACAGTAGTTGTTCTACTGTGTAGAGCCTGGTCCTATCGTCTGCCTTATAGGAAGGATCAGGAGGCCTACACAGGGCACTGGAAGGGGCAGCTCCTGTGGCACTTTGGTAGGGATCCCAATTTCATCGGTCATCTGACGTGGCGTCTCCATTCCCTCCTTCAGGGAACGAGGGTTACATATGTAACCGAGATGTTATGTCACTTGCCCACCGCCCCCACAGCTGCTTTGATTTTTTTATAGTAATAAAAATCATTTAGTTCAGTTAGAGAACAGACATTACAATTAAAAACTGAATGCGGCTGCTCAATGAAGCATACTAAACAACAGTCGCACCACAGATCAGATTACATTTATCCACGTGAGGAGAAGCTGACAAAAAGAGTGAGGTGAGACAGACAAGACAATGGCAAAAGAGTTTTAAAAGGGTCATCCGATGCCCATTTTCCACAAGTTGATATGATTCTTTAGGGTCTTAATGAAAAGTCTATAACATTGGTTAAAATTTCTCAATGGTAGTGTAAAACAACACCCTTTTTAGCTCTGTTTTCAGCAACCTGCTTTAGTGCATGTTCCTTTAACTCCCTGGGGTTGACGGTATTGGTAACGGTATAAAAGACCGTAACTTCGCTTTTTGGTTGAAAATGAGTTACTGATATTTTTGGGACATTCAAGACATCCTTTATCATGTGTATAAGTATCTTGAGTCAATTTCGTTGTTTTTCCGAGAAAATAATGGGTCGTCTTAAGCGTAACTTCGAAAAGCCCTGGAGAAACCAAGGCAGAACACCGTATAACACCAGTTATGGCTCTTTCACTTTGTTTAGAATACTCAAAATGAGTTATGGCTTTCTGCTTTTGTTTAGCCGCGAGTCAATATGAAGTTACGGTGCTGGCTTGGAATTATATGGTGTTCTCCCTTTGTTTTACTGACCATTAAAGACTGCCGCGTTTTAATTACAGTGTAACTTGTATACTTTCAAACATCTTCTGATCTGTCAGATTATTAGACAAACGAATTAGATAGATCGCGATATACCAAACAGCTCCATATAACAAAGCACTGTAAAGTCTAGATACCTTGGCAGCAATACATAATCGGAAATAACCTTTAAAGATTTTTTGTTATTATTTTTTCCTTTATATAATGCAATTTATTTAACAGGCTGTCGCTTCTTAGTTGGACGCATGTGGAATAAATGCCATAGCATGTAGCATGATCAATCATAAAATCAGTACTAACAGTTCGCAATTAAATCCATATCCTACCTTGTAACCCGATAAAATCAATCCATGGCGACAAAAGTCGCCGCAGATGTTTAATCCACAAGCATTCTTAGCATTCCTGCTTGCTGGCATTCACATCAATCCACAAGTCGTTCTTTTAGGTTAGGCTATTTTCATTCAAGTCAATATAAAAGCAATTACACAATGTCTAGCATTCTTTTACGTTACTGAGCATAGCAAATAAATTGGTTGCAAAACAATATCCACTCACATGTTTAACTTTTAATCTGCTTGTTACGGTAAAAACAAACAAACAAACAAAAAAAAAAACAACAATCAATACTGTCACATTTCTATATGCAATAGCCTATATGAGATAGCCCATGATCAATAAATTTTATACAGGTGTTACTGTAACGATTTTGTAAATGGTGATCAGCAACCAAATATTGATAATGTGGAAGTTACTGTCTTTTGCCTTGGTGTGACTTCTCACGTTTTGTAAACAATGCAAAGGCAGAGTACAGTAACTTCAAAATAGGGGTAAAAATTAAGTTTGAGCTCACAAGTTTTTAATGTAGATAATTTTCATTACTAAAATACTCAATTGCCAAATTTCCAGTGTCCTACCTATAATTAATTTGGCTGGACAAATAAAAAAAACTTTAAAGTTATTTTCTCAGTTTCACACTCTAGCGAGTTAAGGTCTTTTGCCTTTGTAGGGCAGAATTGCTTAGGAGCCATTCTTGTCTACTCCTGCTCCAGCGTCGAAACAATGGTGGACTGATGACAGCTCACTCAGGGCGGGTCTAAGGTAAAACACCAGTGTCAATTAACAATTGTTGGTGTCACACAGACAGGCATCTGAGAATGGCTTGATATGAGAAAGGGGAAATGATTTAACGAGATTTAAAAATTCACTGGGTGAATCTTTATCATTATAGGGTGGTTGTGTACACACACTGCCAACACACATTTCAGTTCAAACAACTTGTAAAAGTGCATGTCACATCCGATGACCCCTTTAAAACAACATGCAAAAGCGCCTGTTTTAAAAAATATTTTGGATTTTGAAAAGCCTGTTGACTTCTGCCATTTATCTAAGGTGATATTGGAAGGTTTTTTTAAACATTCATTTCTTATTTATTTGGTTCCAGAGTGTTTACTGATTTTTATTTATTTAAACTGTGTATTTTTATTTTATTTTACATCAAGTATGTCGTGTCTCCAAGCTTTCTCATTCATTTTGCTAATAAACGTATGTTTCTTATTTATTTGGTTCCACAGTGTTTACTGATCTTCAGTTTTGTATACCTAAACTTTGTGTAAGTTATTTGTTATTTTATATTAGGCATATAATTGAATTGAATTCAAGGAATTGATGCCGAATTGCTGCTAATTTGAAAGTGAAAGTAAAATGTGCACGATGCTTTTAAGCTATTTAAAAGTGAAGGAAAGCAAAGAAAAGAAGGAAAACGAAATACTTACAAAATACTTATTTCACTTATTTCACTCATTAAAATGCAACTTTTTTGAAATGTGTTTTTCTGGATTTTTTGTTGTTATTCTGTCTCTCACTGTTCAAATGAACCTACCTTTAAAATTATAGACTGATCATTTCTTTGTCAGTGAGCAAACATACAAAATCAGCAGGGGATCAAATAATTTTTTTCCACACTGTATGTGTGCCTGGGCTACCACGCCGACCGGCTTAACGCTAGTGGCCTATGGCAATGTGTGTCTGGGCTACCACGCCGACTGGCTTAACACTAGTGGTCTATGACTATGTGAGCCTTGGCTACCATGCTGACCGTGTTAACTCTAATCAGATGCCCTCTATGTGTAATGTTAATTAACAGATGGATATACATTGCAATCCGATAGATGAGAGCCCAGCACCCACCTGAGCAAATATCATTAATTTAAGTCATTTTATAACTGTTGTTACTTTCTCCACTTCATCAGTCCCAGTGGCAGCATAACAGTTCATTAATTCATGTTCGTGCAATGATGAAATGGTCATCCAATTAAAATTAGTCAATGCATGCCATTTTACTCTCTCATGCAGATAAAGTGTCAGGGTTACAGTGCATAAAAACCATGGGTGGACTGACTTGAATCAACTGAAATAAAGCAGAATATACACGTCCTCTGTTTCTGAACTATACAGCACAGCGAGAGCACACGTCACGCAAACACATTTCTCCAAACTACACTAACCATAATGCATTTCACTCAGGACTACAGCAACCGTAGATAGAGATCTTAAGCGGTAACTCTTATTTCCCTTCTCCCGCAACACTGTCATTGATATGACTGCAATAAGCGCGTACTTCTGACGCTACATGCAGTTGAAATATACCACACACTCTTCACAGCCGATGGAACATCAACATTAGAATTAAACAAACGTGAAAATTGAGATTACCCCGGCTGAAATAAATACATAAGAATGCTTATTTCATTTAACTTGTTTCATGTCCGTTACTATCAGCATGTCCTCAGAGCGATTAGATGCTCTAGACTGCATACGATGCAAACTGCTAACATGACACTTAGCGTAAACTGTTTATGGTTGTTCATTTTTGAATTCACTTAGGCAGACCACGCAATACACAGCAATATGGATTAAAAGAGCATTCACTTATCTTAGATGTTGATTTCAGCTGTTTTTGAAGCACGCTGCAACTGCTACAGCAAGCATTAGTCATATATTTGAAAGTTGAGCAGCGAGCTCATTGGCTACTGATACAGGAGAGAACCAATCAGCTGTGCCATATAATAATGATGTCATTATGTCAAATTGAGTTAGACCTATCAGACTGCGCCATCTAGAGTTTCATGCCAGAGCTTTGTATTTATTTCAACGAAAAAACATCAAATGTGTAATGTAACAGGGAATTCTGGGATGTCAATTTACAGGTTTTCACTGTAAATTAACTTCCTTTTAACTTCCAAAAACTGTATATTACAAAGGGGTAACACTTTAGAATACTGTTCCTTCATTAATGAGTAACTACACAGGAACAAGTGACTAATGCACTATTAACACTGTAGTAACTACTATTACCTAACAAGAAACTCTGATTAATGATTTAGTAAGTAATAGTGCTCAGTTGAAACTGGTAGTTCACTATTAGCTAATCGATAACTACAATTTTTTTTATATATATACTGTATCCTGGAGAACTACTAAGAACTACTGTATACAGGTTCATTATTAATGTGAATTATGCATAATGTATAATTAATTCTAAAATGAAGATCATGGTAACCCACTAGTAATGACTCAAGAATTACCAAATCCTTCTAAAGGAACTACTAATTACTTGGATCAGTATTCTAAAGTGAAAAGCATCATAACTCCCTAATATTGACTGATGTCCTTGTAAGCTTTTGAGGTATATGTAAGGTTTTGGATAGTAATGACTCGTGTTACTACATCCTTCTGAATAAATTACTAATTATTTGGATCAGTATTCTAAAGTGAAGATCATGGTAACTAGTAATGATTTAAGTGTTACCAAATCTAGCAAAATGGATTACCAACCAAAACCTTACAAAAACCTCAAAAGTTTACAATGACTTCAGTAATTACTTGGGAGTTATCACAATCTTCACTTTAGAATACTGATCCAAAAAATGAGTAATTCCTTTAGAAGGATGTAATACCACCTGAATAGTTACTATCCAATACTTTACAAAACTCTCAAAAGCTTACAATGATTTCAGTCATTACTAGGGAGTTATCAGAATTACTAGGGAGTTATCAGAATACTGATCCAAATAATTAGTAATTCCTTCTGAGGAATTTCATAATACTTGAGTCATTACTAGTGGGTTACCATGACCTTTACTTTAGAAGTAATTATACATTATGTATTATTCATATGAATTATGAACCTGTATACAGTAATTTTTAGTAGTTCTTATGGAGGTATGAAAAAATAATAACTTTTTTTTTTAACTTTAACTGATTAGCTAATAGTGAACTACCACATTCGACTAAGCACTATCACTTACTAATTCATTAATCAGAGTTTCTTGTTAGTTACTAGTAGTTACTAGAGTGCTAATATTGCGTTACTCATGTGTTCTTGTGTAGTTATTCATTAATGATGGAACAGTATTCTACAAAGGTGTTACCTACAAAGGTACTAAATGTCTAATGTACTAATGTCTGCTGGAACATTAAGGGAGTGATGAGGGAACACGGAAAGAGAAAACATAACTACAAATGAAGGTTTACAGAACAAAACAAGAAAGGGCAGTGTAAGACAAGGAGTTGACGTCTCTTGTCCAAAAACCTGCCTCTTTCTTTCTTTCTTTCTTTCTTTCTTTTTGATTAAAAAGGGGTTTTTTGATTTAGAATCAGCTCAAACGGTATAGTTTATGAAGATGAATGATTGCTATGAAACAAAGCACATTACAGCACACTGTGGGTTAATGGGTTACACTTTTTATTTGGTTTAACATAAACAAACAATAAATATAGTAAGAAATGTTGTTTTTATTATTATTTTATGGGAAATGTGTCATCATTAGGTGAAACTTGAATGAACGAACGAATGAATGAATGAAGGAATGAACAAATGAAAGAAAGAATGAAGAAAGGAAGGAAGAAAGAAAGGATTTTGCCTCCACTTTTCACAACATCATGCATGCCGCTGGTCCCAATCCACATTTCAGAGAAACAGGCGACAATAGACCTCAAGCACCGCAAAGTGTTCTACGCAGCATTAGGATGTTATGGACTAGCCTATTGGGAATTAGTTCTACTTCATGTAATATTCATTAAGTTAAAACCAAACTGTCCCTGGTCACGCATTGCTGCAGTGCAGTAGTCAATCCTCTGCTCCTGTTTTGCAATACAGAATGGAGGGAAATCTATACAGTATAGCTCTAGCCCCTCTTCTAGCCCCCGCTGTAACCCTTCCTACAATTCAGACTAATGAATGCAAGCCAGGAACTGCCCCGATATGTCATAATCTTCAATTTCTGGCCAAAGAGTCTGCTTGAATTGCCAAAATTACAAGACCAAGCAAGTAAGCAAACAAACAAGATTTTCTGCTATTTATACTACTTATTGCAAATAGTGGCAATTATCTGCACCTCAGTATTGTAGTAGATTATAAAACAGTACGCAATAATAACGTATTGATTGTAAATTATAGTTTTAATTCAAATTATTAAATGGATGTCACCTTAATTGGGACAATAAAGCCCTCCGTACACCTACCCTACCCCTACCCGATAGTTTATTTTCAACTTTTTGATTATTTCCTTCATTTTTAATGAAAATAAATGCCTTTCCGAAGCGATATGAGATTTGAAAAGGGAGAAAAAAAGTTCGGCAAAAGGCGAATTCGAACTCGGGTCGATCGCGTCACAAAGCACGTGCCTTACCATCTACGCCCCTGAAACTGATATAAAACAAGCGTCTTTTTGCAGTATTGACTATCCCAATAGAGAAGGGTCTGTCTACGGACTGCAAGAGAGGGGCGTAACTGGAAAGGGGTGTAACTTGAAGAAGAGGGCGTAACTTGAAGTTGTCCAAATCACACAGAACCACGCAAGATGTCAAAACAAGATGCTGTCGGGCTGCGTCCGAAACCGCATACTGTCTTCAGTAAGTACTTACTTAACGAGTGCTAAAAGAGTACATACTCTACAGCCTGAATGCGTTAAGTATGAATGCGATTTGGATATCATCTGCTATGTTGACGTTATCATGTGACCTAAGACGATATAACAAGTGCAACAACTTAAAAGATATGAGTGACAGCTTTAATTCATCTATCTGTAAGTATCTTGATACTGATGAAATTTGCTCATTTTGAAATTTGCTCATTTGATCATTCAGCTGCCCTTTTATTTTGTGATTGTATTATAGCTAATGCATTTCGGGTTGATTTAAGTTCTTATATTTTTAACTCCACTAATGTGATCCACAGTTTTATCCTTAAAGCATTTTAATTTTTTTTAATTTTTTTTTTTATTACGAAAACCCAAAATTGTTATCTCTTGAATATTTTCTTAATTATTTTATTTTATCATCCACAAGCAAAAGTGGCTTAAATCTCCTCTGTTTTCTTCCTTTTCTTGTTGAATTTAACTTTCTTGTTTCATCCCTCAGGCTTCTAAAAAAAAGCATCATGATGAATTATTCAAAGATATTTAACCTTGTCACTGTACTTTTTTTTCTCTGTATATTATCTCATACTATGATGAACACGACATTTTTGTTTACTGTTTTATGCCATTATGATTGTTCATTGTTAGATACAACAATCTTTCCCTGATCTTTTATGTAATAAGTTCGGCAATAATAATAATAATAAAGAGGGACAGGTGCACTAACACCTCATAGCATCACTAACTCAACAATCTAGTACAGTTTTCCTCAGCATTTGCAATGTCAGCACAAAGGATATGTCAGGCAGCTGCTCGAAGTTCTCGCCTTTGGAGAAGACTGTTGATTTTATACTCTAAAAATGTAAGTATTTCTACTTAAAAATTAAGATTACCCCTAGATTCAGTGCCGGCCCGTAGGGTTGTGGGGCCCTAGGCAAGATAATGAAAATAGGCCCCACTAGTGTAAAAATTGTCATAGCAATTTAAACATATGACAAGTCTGTCTGTGATCGTGGGCATCATTGGATTTATAAAACAAATACTAATACTACAGCAATAAATATTAGGCTATGTATAGCAGTCAGAACATCCTTTTTTTCAGCTACATAAAGATAGGCCTACCATTTGGGTTCCATTTCTACTACAATTTCAATTTAATCTCTCCATCATTCTTTCATTTCAATTCCAAAATCTGAACCAACAAAATCTGTACACAAAATCTGAACTGTAACTAGAAACTTTTTTTTGATTTGCCAGAAATTATAAAGAACACTAAGTTTGTTTTTTCTTTCTCAGTGGATGCATAAATTTCCTGACAAAAATTATGAAATTACTGTTAATGATTTTTAATCATAATCATTTATAATAGCCTAAATAGACTTTTCTAAACAATTATAGTTATAGGCCTCCTGCATGTTAACAGGTCATGCTGCAGTTTTCTGTAAAATATATTAATAATAATCATTATCAATAATTATTACTTTGTTTAATGTTTTATTTAGTTATAACTATAATCAGAATTCTTAGTAGTCATATTGATATATAAAAACAACACGTTTTTTTGGTCAAATTGTGCAGATCTACAAACAGGCACAACAAACTCCTCTACACTGGAGAAAAACTTAGAAGTATTATTTTCCCTATTTTTACCCAAAATAAGGTGTAGGCTAGTGAGTAGCTGTAGCTGTTTCATTCATACTGGTAGCCAGAGGGCGCCCTCGTGAGTAAAACCATAAGTGAAAAAATCATAAAATGAAAACTCACAAAAATCACATTAGAGGAAATCCCTAATATGGACAAAGGCATAAGCTATGGCTGCAGTAGCTGAATAAAACGCAGATCGGACGTTTTAACTGATGAAGAATGAAGACAATAAACATACGATTGTGACTAAATGGTGTATCTCTGTTCTTCAAGCCATCTTGGGTATTTTTATTTTGCATAATGTATATTTATAATGCAGTGCTAATCGACATATTACTGTATTGAATATTATAAAATGATTTTGCCTCATTAGCTATGTGATATGAAACCACGTCAGATCGCAAAAGGAAGTTATTTCAAACACTCAACTGATGTTATGAAATGAATTTGGAGCAAAAATGTCAATAAATGTTTTTAAACGCACTTAAAGGAGTGCTGCAGATCGATCGGTGTTTGACATCAAAGTACTGCAATAGGACAGGAAAGCATGCAGAGCTGTCCATTAGTATATAGCTCTTGCTTCGATGTCAAACACCGATCTGTCAGTGCTGCTTCAAGTTGAACACACTTTGAAATTTAATTGACAACTTCGTGGCCGCGGGGCCCTCCTTTTTAAGGCGGGGCCCCAGGCGACAGCCTGTACTGCCTGTTGGACGGGCCGGCACTGCCTAGAATGAATTGCATCGTTTGCCCACCCCAACAATTACATGCAATAATAATGATAAGTGCTAACCAATAATTATATTATTTATTTATTTATTTATTTTTTTACTTAAAATGACATTTTAGTAAAACAAGCAAAATGTGATTTTTGTCTTGACATAGCTATACATGAATATACACTAGTTGAACAAATGCAGTCGATATGAATACATCAATTTTCAGTCAAGCAATTAATACATGAATTAATAAAATATATTTTATTAACTGACAACAATAAGAAACATGAATAAATGAGTAAAAGAATGAATAAAAGTAAGCATCACAAAAAATAAATACATATACAAGTCAACAACAGATGAAACAAAGCTTCATTCAAACTTATTGTTCTAACAATCATGTATTTACAGATGGTGAACCCCACATCCTACCTCCATCTCAACACAGATGTGTCAATTCTGCAGCTGCGCTGTGCTTCACAATCTTGCTCTTCTCAATGGGGACATCGTTGACCCAGAGGATGAGGAAGACCATGATGATGGCCCCCTGAACCACACAACCTTGAGGCAAGAGCAGGAGAACATGTACAGGACAATCTGGCTGCCACTGTGTCTGCTCCAAACATTCGTGTGCCTGCTCTCCATGAGCATGACAACCTGTAAAACATTTAAACAGAGTTAAACATTTACAATTCATGTTGTCAGCTTTCCATTTCTTACCAAATTTCATTTCATTTTCATTATAATTACATGCATTTTTTTGTTGTTGTAGCTTTATTACTTTTGTAGTTGGCTAAACCACTGAACTGGTGAGCAGAAGGTTGCTGGTTCGTCACCACCGGTGTGTCCTTGAGCAAGGCTCTTTTCTCCAGGTTGATCCATGGGATTGTAGGTCCCTGTAATAAGAGCACTGTAAACCACTTTGGATAAAAGCTTCATGACATTTTTTGATGATGCTTTTGAAGCTTCTGAAAGTCTGCCTTCATTGTATGAACAGAGACCAGCAGAACAAACTTGACCAAAATCACATCCTCATTGTCTTTTGGTCTTTCTCTAGATGCTCTCGCTAGCTCTGAGCTCACTGATGATGAAGAGACCACAGCAACATCCGGTCCAGATGAGGCAGTAAGGGCAGGTGGAGTGATGGAGCGTCTCATCCATGGCACTAGACCATTTTCAGGATGCTGCTGTGGACTCTCCATCCTCACTGCTCACAGCAGTCTGCAGACATTTCAGATCATACAAAAACGTCCAAACATAATACAAAAGCAGTCATTTTAACAGCACAATGTCATCTGATCTCTGTATTAGAAGTAAAAAACAAAGATCTTACTTTATCCTTTTGTTTCAGGTTTTCCCTTTTTTTCACAAATGTCGCTGTCACCTTGCCTTGCAGGTCCTGTCCCACCACAAAAGATCTGCAGCAAATGCACAGGAATCAAGAATAAGAAAAGTGCTGTAATAGTTGTTTGGAATTACAATAATTAAAATAAACTACAACTTAAGATTTAAAAGATGTTTTATTCATTTCTGTAGTGTACTCACTCAAAGCCTTTGATGGCAGCATTCCTTCATCAGACACTCTTCACCAGATAAACACGTGTGTCTCATCTGTTCCTGTAACATCCAGACAAGATTCAGTCACCTCTGTGATTTATCTGCTCAATACTGCATTTACATGTTGAGCTAGTTGCTGATGTAACCAACACAAATGTTCCTTAAGTCATCAATATTACTAATGGATAAATAAAATAGATAACTTATGTTTAGTTACTTTATGTAGATTTGTTTGTTTACATGACTTACATTCATCTAAAGCAGTGTTGACAACAGTGAATTCTACATAACTGCACACATACATAACTCACTCAGATGCCTGTTTCATGTCTATTAGATGTGCTCATCTGCAATAATAATCAAAGATTATCCTGTCAGATGTTAAACAGACATTTAGTAATCATCTTTAAGATGTATATGGTTTATGTAAATCCACTTTTGAGACGTATGTGTACTTAATGGAGCTCCCCTGTTAGTTATGCATTATAAAACGTGTTTTTACAGCAAAATCACAAATATGCTATATTATGTAGGTCACAGACAGGGTTTAGATTAAGCCAGGATTAGGCCATAGTTCAATTAGGACATTTGAGTAGCTTTTATAAATGTGCCTTGGATAAAAACACTACTGATATGCATCTTGAGACAAAACAATTATTTTAAGATCAGGCATTTCAAGTTGCGTTCAGTTAAAACAGCCCAGACATGCATTTTAGTGTGGAACTACTCTTGACTTGTCTGTGAAACCGGGTGATAGCGTCTTTACACCTTTTGCTTTTATATTGCTTACTTTACACCTTAGTTTTAAAAGATTATTAACTCCATAAACAATATGAAAATGACTTACACACTTCAATTTAAGTTGAAGTTAGTGTAAGTTAGCCTTTGCCAATAAGGCGGGCTATTTGCACAGTGTAAATAGACACTCCTTAAAAGATAACCCTCAAGGGTTTATCCTGTGCTAATGATTTTCTGGTGACTTTATTCTTGTTATGAATAGCTACTTTTGAAATACAAATAAATTACATGGAATGTTTATTTGTTGAAATTGTTTTACTATATGGCATAGGAAAAAAAAAGCCAGAGTGATACAAAAGTCATAAGACTGCCACAGCTATGTAAGAGACTGGTTGCTTGACACAATGGTCATTTATAAAGTTGAGCAGTCATGATACAAAAATATCTGACCATTGAATCTTGCAACTGATAAATCACAATCATGTATTGCAGATCTGTGCAAAGAGAATTATTATGTAATACCCAGCAAACAAATCAACAACAGAATGTGATTACATACAGCATTGAATTTGTGCAATATGTAATATTTGATTTTAGACTGTTGTTGGCTCTTGTTGCCTAAGGTTATGTAGCATATCACTGTATGACATGTGTCCAGGCCCATTATTTTTAAATTTGCCTACTGTGACTCTGATGTATTTCCATACTGGTATGCCATCTATATCAGACAACAAATAACGCACAAAGTCTAGACTCCCACAGCCTCACTCTCAGAGCCTGCTACTTAATATTGTCTCTGAAAGTGTTGTGTAAAGCACAGCTCTTTCCCATGGAACTGTGTACAGTAACTCTCCTTCAGAAGCAAGCCGGGAGACCTAAGTGATTAATGAGCCATTGTTGTTAGAAAGTGTATCATAGTCAGAGCCGCAGAGCTTATCAAGTCTTTAGGCCCCGGCCCCTGGTGGAGATCTCTGACCCCAATGCCCTAAATCTTGATGCCTTCACCTGGGTGCAGAGATAAGGCCTGCCCTTGTTTGTTGGTATACAAGACCTGGACAGTGAGAGTTCATTCCTCCCTCCTTATAAATCATACTAGTTTTTTCCTGTGGTGCACATAAGGCACAGTGTTGTGAGCTACCCTGAAGTGTCAGAGAAACAGAGCTTCTGAGGAATTACAGTGCTCTGATCTTGATGCACAATATGTTTCATAAAAATTGTGGTTTTATCTGAGACAGAGAGACAAATTCCAGGACAAGAGGGAGGCAGATGGAAGCTGGCAGATCCTAAAATAAAGTGGTTTGAGTTTCACTGGACCGCAACTGTTAAATCTGGGCTGCTTTCCCACTCATTGCACAAGACATCCTGGCTAACTGCAGAGAGAAAGTGGGGGGTGGGACAGGAAAAGACAGAATGATAGAGAAAGAGATATTCTTCCAGGAGCTGCCCTGAACTATTGTAACTACAACAAAGCATGTCACGATTATTATCAAGCTCAAGATATGATTAAAACAGCAGCATACATTTTTCCATTTCTCTGTCTCTTGATGCCTGACTCCTTTTTCATTTGTAAATGAAGGTCAGAGAACAGATATATGGAGCTTTACCATGAAAAAAATTACAGTACCTGCTGTACAGTAATATGGCCATATTAAGCAATCTTATAAAATGGCTTTTGTGTGTGTTTGTGTAAGGAGTTTGTTATAAAAATCAAAGCATATGTGGGTATAAACACATTGCACATTTTGTGAGTGACAACCACATGTAAAGGCCATTGTCCATGTCCTGCAAAATTTAGCTCTAACTCCAGCCTAAACCAGCTAATCACAGTGGTGGATGAAGTATACAAATCAAGTACTTGAGTAAAAGTACAATACCAATAATAAAATATTACTCCAGTAAAATTACTCTTTTTCAATTTTACTTGAGTGCTGCTCACATATTATTGTAGCCCAGTTTGTGCTGATTAAAGTGTAATCAGACTTTGGCCATTAATATGTTTTTAAGATAATGTAAAAAACACCACCACCACCACCACCAACAACAACAACAACAACAACAACAACAACAACAACAACAACAACAACAACAACAACAACAACAACAACAAACAAACAAAAAAAAACAACAAAAAAAACAACACAAATGTCAGGGCATGTCAAAACTTCTCCAGGGCCCCAAAACCCCCTCAGGCCCCAGAGTTTAAACTTAGTTAAACTTAGTCTGTGGGCTAAAATACCCCAGGCCACTTGGAGTAAAATGCCCCCAGAGGGCATCACTTTTCACTATGATACCATGTTCTGAACATCACTTCCTTTGTTTTCTATCTATCTAGGTGGCTAGATAAACATATTTGGACTTTATACTTAAAGGGGTCATCGGATGCCCATTTTGCACGAGTTGATATGATTCTTTAGGGTCTTAATGAAAAGTCTATAACATACTTTGGTTAAAATTTCTTAATGGTAGTGTAAAAAACACCTTTTTAAACCTGTCAAAATCAGCTCTGTTTTTATCAAGCCATTATAGTTCATGTTGTTTTAAATGTTAATGAGCTCTGCTGGCCCCGCCCCTCTCTTCCAAGCTGCTCTCAGAGAGACTTTAGCCGCATTCATTGTGAAACTTGCTAACTAGTATGTTATTAGGAAAGGTGATTTGCAAAGATTCATGTAAAACCCTTATACTCACTTCTTCTGTAGATGAGGCTGGATCACGAATGATGGCTCAGATGTCGGGAGTAAATGATGACTGCTATATTCATTATTACACCCAATAATAAAGCACCTCAATCGCTTAATCGGAGACATCTTTCTTCCCCTGCACCGCAGTCGACACAATGGCAGACTGATGACACACTTCCAACATACATTTATGTTCAAACAACTTGAAAAGGGAATTTTGCATCTGATGACCCCTTTAAAAAAATGGCATCAGCTAACTAATTAGCTAGGCAGTTAGCATCAGATAACAATATTGTCTGATTTTCAGCATGGTTTTGAATAAACATTCATATTTGTCAACTATTTATTTCAGCTTGTCTTTTTCATTTTAAGCTAAAACTGCTTTTACTATCATCTTGCTCCAAATGTATAAATCAAATTGCTTTGTCAGAGTGGTGGCATTTTACCCCTGTTGGAAACGCCCCCTTGACAAACTAAATTTTTGTTCAAAATCTAATAAAATGAAAAATCTAGACATTTTTCATACTTGGTTTATGTCATTGTCACTGCAAACAAGGATAACTACTATATTCTAGACACATTTAACTTTTGATTCACAGAAAAACAAAAAACAAAACAAAACAAACAAACAAAAAAAAAACCTTACACAGTCCTTAACCCTTGTGTGGTGTTCATATTTTTGTTACTCAGCCAGTGTTCATGGGTCTGGTAGACCCGCTGCATTTTTGGGTTTTTAATTCAACACAATTAAAAAAATTAAGTTAAAGTACTCAACAGATGTTTGCTTCATTCCAATTACAAGCAATATAAACAGCATATATGGGTGATATTTGCCCTTTACCTTTGTTAG